>PVJX010001626.1:0-154395 GCA_004027295.1 Dolichotis patagonum | reverse complement strand
CAGGGAAGTAACTGGGTCCCCACCAGGGGCGTGGCCTAGTCCAAGCAATTCCACCAATCCACTTGGCAAGGGGAGTAACCAGCTGAAGCCACTTCCTTATGGAGTTAGGGCTGTCCTGCCCAAATCCAACATGTCGTCCAATCAGTTTCCTCTTTCCTGTGGGAGGGTCTTATTCCCACACTCACCGCATCCTTGAGAACTGCTGGACTGCCCGACCTCCGACTTCAGCGCAGCTGCGGTGGGAATTCATGGTGCCTCTGGGTGGGTCATGTGCAGAGCTGGTCCCAGCGAGCTGCACCCAGGGCTGTTCAGCTCCGCACTCTGGCGGCTCAAGCCAGTCGCTTCGGCGTGGATTGCTTGTTCAAGTCGGGCAGAATTCAGGCATCTCAAGGAGGGTGCCATGCTCGCTGATCTTATCTTCACTAATAGTAGCCCCAGGACCTCATATTCGAGCGGGTTTTTGCGCTTTAGTTTCTTTCTGGGTTGTGAGAGTCTATCTCTCTCTGTTTGGGTCTCTCCAGGGTGTTTTATTCTGGCATTTGAGCTGTCTCTCTCAGAGAGGGTCTCTCTCCTGCTACCTACCAATCCGCCATCTTGTCTCGTTTCTTGTTAGAGCTTTTCAAAGAAACAATTTTCTCTGTTTTTGATATTCCTTCCTTCTGTTTTGTTTTTTGCTTCTGCTTTTTGGAATCTTAGTAACTTTTTTTTGTACTTTTTATTTTGAAAAGAATAAAAATAAAATAAAACAGAATAAAACCAACATAAACAAAGCAGTGAATACAATATATGACTTCAAAACAAAGGTAATTGTAAATCCCAAATGGCTACCACAATATATCTTGTTGTCTTTGAAATAGCTGCCCATGCCATCAGATATTATAAAATCAAACAAGACAAAACAATAAAATCCAACCAAGCAAAACAATGAAAATTATACAGGACTGCAAAACAAGAAAATAGGAAATTAAAAATGGCTACCACCTTCAGCAGGAGATCCCCTATAGATGTTACATTGTGTTATCATTATCCTATGAATAGATTATTAGTCTACAGGCTGTAGGCCTACAAATTCAATGAAGCACTGAACACTACAAGCAGTAAGTTGTATTTTGTTTCAATAGCTATCATCACGGCCTGTGTTTCTCCAGATCAGCAGGTTTTTTAAGTGGGGGTAGGTGGGGACCTTGGCTCTTCTTGTCTCCCAGCCCATGTGCCAGAAGGGTATGGAGTCTGGTTTTCCTGCCAGTGGCCCATACATGGCTCTGACTCACAGGGAGGGCATGCCTTCTTGTTGGCTTTTTTTTTTTTTTTGCCTTCCCTGCAGTCCATGAATGCTACCAGCTCAAGGGAAAAGGCTGATGTCTGGTTCTCCTTGCACGGCCCACACATGGCACCAACTTGCAGGGAGGACTTGGCTTCTTGTTGGCTTCTTGTTCTCCTTCTTCCCTGCAGTCCATGAATGACACTGACTCACAGGAAAGGGCTGGTGTGTGGTTTTTCATCAGTGGCCCATGCATGGCACCCAGTCTTAGTAACTTTTTGATGTAGTCTTTCACTGTATTCTACAAGTCAAATTGAAAGTTTCTAGGTAGCTTCTGATTTCAATAATAATCACTTTTCTTACTTAGTATTTAGAAATATGTTTTTAAATTTTTATTTTTTAAGGAATTAAAATGCTTTAATTAAATCACGAGTGGATGATAAAGTGTGTAGAAACTGAAAATTTATAAACTATTTAAAACTTGGAATCGCTGACTATTCAGAAACTACATAGATGGATCATGGGTGATGGTGAACAGCAGAAAGGGTTATGGATGAATCTGCATTGTTCTGGCTGTTCCCCATGCCACCCTTCTCTGAGAAAAACCTGACATTGATTAGATATTGAGCCAGGCTAATGCTGGCAGTAGATCCAGTGAATAGTAACCTGCTTATTAGTAGATCCTTCTACTGGTTTCACAATTTTGATCTGCGCCCCAGACATCTGACAGATCTCATTGATTTTGGCGCCTTGATGGCCAATTGTGCAGCCAGTCAAGTCGTTTGGCATGGTGAGTTCATAAGAAGTAGTCTGAGCAGAGGCATCCAAACCTGCCCAATAGCCTTTCACACTGGAGAGCTGGATTCAATGCCACTGAATCCAGTGTTGCCATGCGTCATGGGAAAGTGAGATTGTTGCATTGCCAACTGGTGCAGCTTGGTCAAATCTGGCTGTGGAATGGCATACTGTCCTTGAATGGAACAGGCCTCTAGAGGTGGTCCCTCCAGGTCAGGGTTGAGTCACATGGGTGGGGTGGGGTGGGGAAAGCTTGCACTGTCACTGCTTGTGCTGTACCTGTCCTGACCACCTGCAAAGATGACTGGAGACCTTGTTGGCTTGGGTTGATATGGGATGGTCACGCCCTTCATAGTGGGGGAGACTGGGAGAGAGTCTCCACCATGACCATGTAGAACTGTTTGACACACTCAATGATGGATTGCAGGATGCCAGCAATAGTGATGGACAGCTCAGTTGAGTTGGGGAGCATATCTTCTGCCGCTTGAACCTGAGCCCACGTATTCTTTTGTATTTCGTTGATCTTGCAACCACCTTTTCCAATGAGAGAGCCACACTGACTAGCAGGGACCACCAGCCTCAGAGTGACTGAGAGTCTACTGGCAGCTGTGCTATTGGTTGTAGAGTTGCTTATGTCCTCTTCCAGTTTGTCAGTGATCACAGCAAAGGCTTTGAAGATGGCATTAGTGGGTCCAGCCAAAGTGATAATTCGCTCAGGACAATTCCCTTCTGAGATGTTGATGCATCTACCACTCTCCTCACGCATCTTCTTAACTGACTCTCCTTTCTTTCCTATGTTACCACCAACTTCTTTTCCATGCTTAAGTAGCAGGATGGTGAGTGACATTTAATCCACTTTAGATCACACCAGTGTCCATGTCGAGTATTATGAACTTTTTGAGTGGTCAAGTCTTTGGTCACTGGTGGGGGACAAGGCCAAAAGCTGCAGGCGCCAGGCGACTGAGATGAAAAGGGGAGCAGGTGGGAAGAGGAGGGCAGGTGGAACAATAGGGGCAGGAAGGCAGGGGCTCCCTGAGGGCAGGGGAAGGAGGAAGAGGGGGTGGAGGAGGAAGAGTGGAGGAGGAGGAGGAAAGGGGAAAGAAATCCCAGGGTAGGTGGAGGGCAAAGGAGGGCGGCCGGGAGAGGGCGCAGGCTGTGGCTGTTTGGGGTGCTGCCTCTGCTGGTCTCGGCATTTTTAAATTTTTAGATTTGTGGGCTTGTTTGATTTTTTTTTATCTTTGATTTATATTCATTGCATTTTGGTCTCCGAATATTGTCTGGAAAATATTAATATTTTGGGTTTACTGGAACTTGCTTTGTATCCTTACTATGTGGTCAGTTTTTGTAACCCTTTCATGATTCTTTAACAAGAATGCCTTTCTTCTGTTGTTGAATTTAGGGTTCCACACATGTCTTTTAGATTGAAGAGTTAACTGTGTTTTTAAAATAATCTATATTCTGACATACGTACGTTATCATTTGCTGAAAGAACTGGTAATTTTTGTGATTGTGAATTTGTTGATTTTTCTTCCTGAATATGTGCTGGTTCAAGGTCATTATATCTTCCTGGAAAATTGTTCATTATATCATTATGTCTGCTAGAAATGAGATCCCCTCATGTTATAGAAAATCAAGTACACTGGCTTAGTGAAAGAGGATTTCATTTTTCTCAAGAAATAAGAAGTCTAGTAATAGCTCAGGGTTGGTCATGCTCTTCAAAGAAGTTTTCAAGGACAGGTACCCTAATTTCCTCTTCTTCCATTTTTAGTATATTACTTTGAAATTCCTAGTCACTGAATGCTTTGTCTACCTTGAGCCACAACATGGCATTACTTATAAGAAAATCATAAATGTTGGAAAAAAGTCATCTGTCAACTAAAACTATTTCTTTATATCAAGAAAATAATGAACTGCCCAAAAACATGACCTAGTAAATTTCTATCTATACACCGTGGCCGGCATGACCACTGATCATCTCTTGCTACAAAAGAGTCCAAAAAATTGAAAGTTTTCAACAAGGCCCATTGGTACCCCAACTGAATTAAGGTTCTATTACTCAAGAATAAGGTAGATTGAGTATTATATAGAAAATCAGCAGCATGTACCATACTTTCTTTGCCTTTTAATGCTTTTCACCTTAAAAACTATATTGTCTTATATACGAACTTTTGATTATTTTGTATACATTTTTCATTACTCTCAACATTACTGTGTTATATTTTAGAACTGTTTCATAAATTACATAATGTTAGTTTTCAAATATAAAGAATATGTTCTTATAATTATTTTAGTTTTCATTAGCATATGTTTGCAGTCCATAATGATTGTTTCATCATGAGAAGTTGGCATGTGCACCTAATACATCTATAAAGAATATGTTACTAACAATACAGAGAATCTAGTAGAAAGGGAAGTGATGAAGGATGAGGAAGGCAGAGATAATTCACTGAATTTCTGAGAAAGTGTATTGGGGTAGAGTACTCAGCATGATGAGGAGTAGAGCTTCCTATCCTGGAAGGAGCATAAAGATGCAAACTTCTCAGTAATGGCATTGGCAGAAAGTTATGAAAATGCCATCAATGACTTCTGTTTTCTCCATGACGTAAGAAGCCAAGTTATTTTCCAATAGTTAATGAATAAAGGCCCAAAATTTGAGAATGAATAGGAGGTCTGCTCAATCAGTAAATGACAGATACATTTTGATGAATTTCTGGTGTCAGAGATATATTACTAACAGTATCCTGATCCTCTCCCATACATAAACCAAAAAATGCTGTTATTCTTACCCTGAAGACATGAAAATAAATGTTGAAGACTTTACCCAAACTAATAGATATAATATATGAGATAGAGATGGGATTGACCAACCCCAGGTCTGTTTCACTTTAAAGCTGACACTAATTTAAAAAAAAAAAATTAAAGCCTGTGGCAAAGACAGAAGTGACCTCCAGTTTTTCACTGGCTTGTTGAAAATTCTCTCCTGTCACTTCATTGGCTTTACTACAGTCTGTAATGGATATTTAAGATCCTTTTGTGACCCACTTGAAAAGACTAACCTGCCTGAGCAGAATTAGTTGTCTTCAGTAGTTGCATTTGTTTCTGATAAATGCCAGGCATCACTAGGACTAAAATAGAATTTGGGGTCAGATTCCTTCATGGCTGGGGAACTCTGCAGCTGTGACAGATGGATGAGAGAGCAAATGCTAGAGGGAGAAAGGAAAGAAAAAAAGAATCTGTCCTAAACTGAACCTTCTGTCCAGACAGTGAAGATTTGCCTCCCAGACAGGTTTTATGAATTCCCAGGGGGTCTCTTGTTTATGTCAGGGTGGCTGAGTGAGGATGCTCCTTGGGTATCCTGACTCGCCTTCTCCCAGGCCCACCTGCATTGGTTCCACCTCTACTCCTTCAAGCAGTGCAGCCTTTCAATAATCAAAAGGTTTACAAAGAGCAATGATAATGGAGTAGTGGGCATTTTTGTCTTCATAGCTGTGAAAGGAAAAACAAACTGATGAAACTACTTAGACAGAGTGGGAAAATGCGAATAAATGATTCATTGAGAAATTAACACTCCACTTTTAAAAAGTCTATCCTTTCTCCTCTTCTCAATTCATGGGTAAAAACATTTTGTGGTATCTTCGCACCCAAAAATGAAGAAAAACTCAGATTTCTCACTTTCTGTGTTTGCAAGCCTATAAATACTTTTCAGACCTTGTAGTATGTCACATTCCAATTATGTGTAAGTGGGCTTTTTATTTCATGCGCACTTCTGAGAAAACTCGATTGGAACTCGGCAGAATCAGAAGATGACTTTTGTTCACCTTTACTCAGTGCAAACCCTGGCTTCCCATGCCATGAGTGACTTTGAGGAAGTAAATGAATCAATAAGTGAATTGAACTTTCTGGTTAGAGTATTTTCCCCAACAGTTTTCACTAGCCTCTGGTTTTCATTGCTGTCTATTTACTGACATTTTCAGGAAATTTCATCTCTTTTAATTTTTGCTTTTTCTAGTTGCTATTGTTGCCCTAGTTACCAAAGTGACTTAAAATTTTGGAATTATGTGAGGAGGGTTAGAAATCATCAGCAGTCACACATACTGCTGATAAATACTGCTTTGCCACTCCATTCTTGTGCAGCACTAGCCCACAATCTATAGCATAAGCTCTATAATGTAACTGGTAGCCCTTGTGCTCCTAATTTGGGGCACTAATACTAAGCACTGTGCCCTGTTCTGCTGATGTGACCCATATTCTTGTAGTCTCCCTTGAAGGAAACCCTACTTGCTTTACTAAGTGTGTTGGTTACATAACTCTCATCCTATGCAAGGCAATGTCTGTCAGATCTGAGGCAAGAGAGTCCATAATGGCCTTCTGCCTGCTGGAGAGCCAGAGGATCTAGTAGCTGCTCAGTCCAAGAATCTGGAGACTGTAGAACAAGAGGGATCAAAGATATAGCACCAGTCTGAGATTAAAGGTCCAGAAGCTCCCTGCAGAGTTGCTGGTTAATCAGACACACAAATTTAAATATCACATTGTTTCTCTCGTATGAGAATCCAAAAGTATAAATAATGACCAAAATAGAAAATGGGTATTATCAAGTAGGAAGAACTTGTTCCCGGGCAGTGAGAAGGGGAACGAAAGAAGGAGGCAGGGAGAGAAAAAGAAGGAAAAAGAGGGAAAAAAGAGAATATAGAGCTTTTGTAAATAGGGAGGAGAAGAAAGGTTGGAGATAGGAGAGAAGAAAGGAATAACATTTTAAAAAGAATTGGATTTGTGTTATATACATGTACAAATCCCCCATTATTAATGTGTTCATTATGTACAGTAAACATATACTAATACATTTTTTTTAAAAGGCCCAAGAAGCTGAAGTCTAATGTCCACAGTTGATGGCAGTAGCAAAAGGTACCCATTTAAACAGAATGGAGCTTTGAAATACAGGCCATCTTCCTTTTTCTTTTCCTTTCATTCCACCAGCACTACAAACCTATAGGATGGTGCCATTCAAAACCAGAGTGGGTCATCATCCTCCCTTCAGTTTGCTGGACTATATGCCAGTCATTTCTGGAAACATCCCTCAGACATACTCAGAAGTGTGCCTTACTAATCTGCTAGATTTTTTTTAATCCAGTCAAGTTGGCATATCACTAGTACTAGTCACCATGAGTTAACTTTCAAGGGAACTGAAGGGCATCTGTAGCTGGGTCCCCTTCTGGGAGCTTCCCATCTGACCACGTGACTTTCTAAACCCAGCTCCCATGATTCCTTGCTCTGTCCAGTCATAAGGACATGCTGTCATCTTGGTTCTTCTATGGCTAACAGCTTCTCTAAACTCTGGTATCCCTGGGTCTTGGGCCTTCATCTGTAAATGCACAATTGTCCTCAGCAGGCTTTTCTTCCACCCCACTGAATTGCCAGATCTTGGCCTCTTCCCACTTACTCAGTAATAATCAGATCATTCTTATTCCAAGAATATACTGATATTGTGTTGTAGTTACTTGAGGATTTTGAAAGTACCTAACATAAACAAACACACACATACCTTTTTTTCTAACAAGGCTGAGATCACTCTGTGGATACCTCTTTGTAATCTGATGTTTTTCTCTGATGTTTTGGGATTAATTTGTTTATGTGTAAACCCAAATAGTTATCTCAGTCTCAGCTAAATAAACTAATAGTTTCTAAAATACTAATATTATAACAAATATAGTAAGTCCCTGACTTACAAGGGAGTTCTGTTTCAGGAGAATGTTCATAAATTGGATTTGCTAGTAAGCCCTGAGGTCCTTTACAACTTTGACACAAATATATGTTGTATTGCGTTGCGCTTCCCAGCAGTCCCTTCACATCAACACTGCTTTTCCTCCTACTTCCGGGCATTCTAGGCTCTGATTGAGCCTAGGATGTACACCACCACGCTGTAGAGTAAACACAGAGCAGCAAAATTGTGACAGTGTCTGTCAGACACGTGAGCTACTTCTGCGATTCATTTGCATCTGTGAATGCTCCTAATATGAAGTCCATTTGTATCTGTGAAAGTTTGCAACTCAAATGTTGGTAAATCAGGGACTTAATGTACTTATACTTTTAACTTTTGGTGCAGTCACAAAGTATAAGACTTAAAATATTATGTTAAAAGGAGCATAAATATAATGATTAGAATTTGAAAGCTCTTCACTCTTGTCTCTCAAGGATTCTCTGACAACAAGCCTGTTGATTGTGTCGTCTGTTGTAAATGAAAGAAAATGATGGGAACACACTGCTAAAAGTTGTGCTGCTAATGGATTACTGAGGTTTTTCCTAGAGAATAGAAAGCCCTTCATAATGTCTAAATCTGTTTTTCAAATTTTGTGCATTTGTATTCTATATGTTTTATAAGATCATCATGTACCAAGTAATAGCCTGTAAACTTTGGATTATTCTTTATTCTTTTTTTTATTATTATTTTCACCTTTCTGATGGACATTACAATTGTGGTGTCTTAATAATAAAACCTTACTACTTAGTAAGGTAAATCTTCCATCTTAACTTTATGAATGATTAAAAAATTAGTTGTTTTATTCATTCAATCTTGCAAATAAACTTTTAAATCATTTAGAGAAGATGTCTAAAACTGAATTGTGATATTGTTTTGGAATGTGCTTATATTTACAAATGATTTTGACTGAACTATCAACTTTATTTTATATTATTAAATATTCCCATCCAGTAATACAGAAAATCTCCATCTACTCCTTTCTTTTTAAAAATAATTTAGTAAAAGTGTATGCAATTTTTGATCTAGATTTTTATATTCTTTTTAAGACTTCTCCTATGTACTTTTTTTGGTGCCATAAAGAATTGGATATTTAACATTTGAAATATTTTTTTAATCCTTGTACATATAGAAAAAAGTCATCTTTAAATGGAAATCCAATTTATAATTAATAAAATGCGTAGATCTTCAGTGCTTAGTTGGAGAAGTTTGACATTTGTGTTCACACATGTAATCTTCATTTAAAACAAAATAGAGTCTATTTCTGTTATCGTTAGAAGTTCTCTTGTGTAATGCTCCAGTAGGTTGCTCTAAGAGAAGCTACTTTCTGTATCTCGGATTTCCTCTCTGCACATCATACCTGTATGTGTACAGAGAGAATTCTTTGGCTCAACATAAGGCTTCTGATACACGTCCATGCTGCGGAGTGTATCAGTAGGTTTTATTTCTTTGTTTGTTTGTTTATTCCTGAATAATATTACAGTATGTGAATGTATCAGAATTTCTTCTTCCATCCCTCTGCTCTTCGACATTTGATTTGTTTTTGCTTTTGTTTTTTGGCTATTATGAATGTTGCTGCCATGGATATTACTGCACAACTCCATAATGTTTTGATATATCTTGAGCTATAGGAGTAGGATTCCTTGAACAGAATTTCTGTTTATAAGAAGTACAAGTGGGTTTTCAAAGTACTATTTTACTTTCCTACCAGCTGCACAGCTGAGTTCCAGTTGCTTCACAAGCCTGCCAGTTCTTAGTGTGGTCATTTTTATTTTAGCCTTTCTACTTAGGATAGTTCATTGTGATTTTCTTTGTAACTGTTTAGGGCACCTTTTTATGCATATTCCTTATTAAATTTATATTTTAATTTATGTTCCTTTTTAATTGGATTTAATTTGGTTTATAAATCTGATTTGTGATTTTCAGGAATTCTTTATTTTGGTATGCTTCTTATTAGCCACCTGTCTCATCAACTTCAACATCTTTTTTCACTTGATTGTATTTCCAACTAAGCAATAATTTACCTTTTGTGTACTTTTCTTATATTACAGTACTAGCTAGAATCTTCCAAACTATTAAATAATAGGAGTGAAGCTGGAGTTTTTATTCTTTTGCTGAACTTGATAATACCATTAATGTTACAGTACTAAGCTTTGCATTTGTTTTAATAGGAGTGAATCTCAAATTTTATATTTTTTCTGTGGAGCTGCTTATATGGTTTTTCTTTCTCAAGCCATTAGTGTGATTTGTTACATTCCTACTGACTTTAAAACATTGGTGCATCTATAAATAAATCCTAGTTGGCAAAGATGCATTAATAGATTTTATTTGTTACTATATAAGATCTTTCATTGTATTCCTGTAAAACTTGGCCTATAGTTTTGTTGCTTGTTATCGTTTCAGTGAAAGTGCTTGCAATATTTCATGCATCTTTGTCTATTACTGGTTTCAGTGTTATACTAAACTCAATAGAAGAATTGAAACATTGTTTTTATGTTTTTCTCAGGCACTTATTTATAAATAAATCAACAATATGTGCTGTAATGTCATTTCCATTGCCCTCCCAGTTTTGCCTGTAAGTGATTTTCTACACCTCACAATCTTCTTCTCATAGTGTAGTACTGGTCTATGCCGAGCTCCATGGCTTCCTAAGACCTCTTAGTTACCTGTTTGTTTCTGGTCCAGCTGCTGCAAATTCAGCCATTCCTCAGTATTTGAATGCTTTAAAACTCATTAAATTTAGTACTAGACGCACTTTGATGGGAAATTTTTTATCCTGGTATTCACTGTGTGGTACTCAGCATGTACAATAGAGCTTGTTGGTGTCAATTGCCTGGTAACTTGCTACCCTGTTCAGTTGTCTTAGTTACTTTCTTGTTGCCAAGACAAAATACCTGACACCCAAAGTTAAAGGAGGAAAGGTTTATTTACCTCACAGTTTCGATTCTTAATTGACTGGCTCCAAGACAGAATGCATGGCAGACAGGCTTTACAAGGGACGATCACAGCTCTTTCTAGCCCTTATATTTTATCCAATCTATTTAGGGCAGGTAGCACTCACACTTTTAATCCTAGTATCCCTGATCCTAGTATTGTACCATAAATCAACTCCAGTGTCACACATTCTGTATCCACCTCTGAAAAAGCCACACCTGTGATGGCATGAGACTTTGGGAGACATCTAAACACAAGCCATAACACCAGCCAAGCAATTTGTTTAGTACTTGATGTTTTTGGTACTCATCATGCCTCCAAGAACCAATTAAGGAGGAGTACCGAGGTACTGCTGTTCAGATGTTGTTGTCATCTTTGTCTGCTCTATGTTGTTCAGGTTCACATTTTATCTTGGAATGAGTTCTCAGGAATTGAACTGGAGGGCATTGAGTGACAGTATTTAGGGCAGCAGGAAGCACAGTTCTTGCTGACCTTGAGCCATGTAATTGGTTGCACTATGTTAAATTGCTAATGTTCCCATTTTTGACCTACAAAAATGACAGCTTCACATGGCTCAGTGTAATGCTTAGACTCTCTTCTCCCAGTTGAGAGTGTGGAAGCACCTGGAAGCCTTCGCTTCCTATATGTTGGAGACCTTGTAGAGAGATAGCTGCAAAGGATGTGATTGGTATTGGAAGAAAGCTTTCTGATAAACAGTTAGCATTCTACATTTTTCTAGATTGTCCAAGATGGTCTTTCCCTTTGCTCCTAAGGAGAATATGCAGTTCTGCATCTATTTCAGCCCTACCATACACTGCAGTGCCTGGCTAGATGAGGAGCTGAAACTTCAATATGAGATGTGATGAAAATATACAGTAAATGTTTAAATATTAAAAATGTATTGCAGTAAAAAACACATTGCTATTAATCCTCCTCAAAATAATATGCTACCCTTGAAAGGTAGAAAGACTTATTATATCTTTCTGCAGCTATTCTGGAAGTCCTCTTTCATGAGTGTCTTTATGAGTTGTGTTATGTCTTGTGTCCAGATGTCTCCCATAAAGCCTCATGTGATTATAGGTCAGACTTTTCTGAGGTGGCGGATCTGGAGTACACGATGCTAGGATTAAAGATGCAGATAAGAATATAAGAGACAGAAAGGGATGGTACTGTGGTGGCTTATTGCTTGTTGCTGCCATGCTGACATCTGCCTTCGACCTGCCCTACCTTGTCATGAACTGTTTCTCCTTTGCAATGCCCCTCTCCCATGCTACCTGCCTTGGAGCCAGCTAATTATGGACTGAAACCTCTACAGACTTTGAGGTAAATAAACTTTTATTCTAACTTTGTGTATCAAATATTTTGTCTCAGCAACTAGAAAAGTAAGAAATGATGTGATCAAATATATGGTGAATTCTGTTGCCAAGTGCCATCCAACAGGAAGGTAGGTTTGTAAAAACACTATGTTGTGTTCTCATCTATCTTGTTCACCAGGTGGTACTGAGTTACCCTCGGCTTTTCCCAAAAGCCCAAATGACCACAAGAAGTAAATGTCTTGAATCAATTCAGGATATAAAAACGCCCAATGCAATGCAACTAAAAACACTAACAAAAGAGGGTTTCCATAAATACTTTAGAAAGTAACAAACAATTGAGTGTGTTCAAAATAAGACAGAATGGGGAAAATTAATGGCAATATGTCTTTTACTGTAATAAATTTCTTTAATTTAGACATTCACCATTGGTTTTTTAAAAAATCATACTGTGTACTTTTCAATGCTTAAAAGCATTGAAAGTTAATGTCAATTAGCTAAAAGCCATGGGAACTTGAATAGCATAGTATAGTTGGTCTTTTGCAATGGCTTCTTAGTTGGTAATTGTGCTCCTAAGTTGTTCCATCCCAACGCCCTTCAAATTTGTTCTCTTTATAGAAACTTGAGTGATGCTTTTAAATTATTGGTTGGGCTTTGTCACTTATTTACCCAAAATTCATTCAGTGATTTTCCATTCCATCAGAGTAAAAAGCAAAGTCTTTACCGCGGCCTGTGGGATTTGTACCCTTCCTCCGCATATTATCTCTATGCCATCCTCCTACCACTTGCTACACATTTTCTCCACTTGGGCTACACTGACCTCTTTGCTATTGCTCACACTTATCCCTGCCTCAGGGCCTTTTTCCTTGTTTAACCAGAGAAACTGTCCCTAGAAAGTTTTATTCCTTTCCCCTCTCTAACTTTAGGTCTTCTCTTAGATAGTGTAATCTCTGGAGTCTTCTCTTACCATTGTATTTAAAATTTCATATCCTTCTACCAGGTCCTATTTCCCTTTACTCTTTCAGTAACACTTTTCACCATATAACATATAATTCAGTGGTATGATTTAGATCTAGGGTGCCCCCCAAAAGCCTCCTGTGTTTGTACAGTTATTGGATTGTGGGTACACTCTACTGAATACAGTAAATGTAGTATTAGGAGTTGGGGCCTGGTTGGAGGCAGGTCACTGGGGGCTATGATTCCAGGTCTGACTCCTTCCTGGTCACTGTGATGCACTTAAAGTAAAGGACTGGAACTGTGACTCAGTACTAGAGGAGAAAGAGCTCAAGTCATGGCAGGCAGAAAGCAGCAACCATCAAAGAAGGAGGAATATGTATTCTCCCAGGCCACATCCACAGCAAACCATTCCTTTCCACCAGGCTTCATCTCCCAATCTCACACCCACCTGTAAACCTTCAGTGGACTAATCCAGTATCATAGACCCATGATCTAGTCCATCTATGAACTTTGGGGAAACATCTAGATATAAGGCATAACAAGCCAGAAGCTCGTGGGAATGGAAAGTGGTTCAACCTTTGATGATAATCTGAAAATCCACTGCTGTTCTCAGGACATACCATTTAAATGGATATTCTGTTTGTTTTCTTTCCTATATAGTTCTGTCTGCTCCCAAGGAAATTATTCTAGCATGCTGTGTCTCCTTTATCCAGCTTGCAGATGAGGATATACAAGTGTCTTGGAATATGAGTTCAGCTGTAGAGATAAGCCCCTGCCCTGAGCTATCCCTGGTCAATCTACCACTCCCTGTGAAGATCACTGATGTTCATTCACTGGTGTGCTAAGATTACGTATAATAGACCTCTGTGTACCAGGCCTATCTTTTAGGTGTGCGGCAACATAGATAATAAGTTAACATGTGTATTTCAGACACTGTGCTAACTGACTTACATATATTTTCTCATTTAATAAGAGAGATTATCACTGGCCCTGTTTGAAGTACATTTCAGATAACCCCTGATTACAACTATACTGCCTTTTACTATAATCTCTTATTTCTCTTATTTACAAAATCTCTTATTTCCCTCAAGAGTATTATAAAATTGTGGTGGATACAGAGGAAAGTGGTCTAATGCTGATGCTTGGAGGAAAGGCAGATCCTCTTTTGTTAAAGTACCAGTTGCCCCAGTTCTCAAATCAGATTCAGTCAAGGTAGTTTTTATTACTCTTTTTCTTTTTTCCACTAGCTAGAAAGGCAAAAGCTGTTCTAGTAAATAATGAACAAAATAAAAGATAGATAATGAGAAGTAGGAAGATAGCTGCTTCTCAAATGGGAAGGGAATCAGCAGATGGGGAAGGGGAGGGAAAGGGGATTAAAAACAGATTTAAAATGTATTACGTACATGTACCAGTTCCCCACAAGTAATGTAAACATTATGTGCTGCAAACATGTACAAAGAAAAAATAAAAACTTTTTTTTTTAAGTGGGAGAGAATTTCAGCCCTGAGAGTGAAAACATTGTGTGGTAAAGGGAATAATCTGAACACTTGTAGCCCCGGGTCTAGCTCCTCTCAAAGTCACCAAACAGTAAGGAACCTGGCCCCCTTCCTCTCCTTTATCAGCCCCAGGAGCCTCTCGCGCTATGAAAGGGCTCCCCACATGGGGGCGCTAAGGACTCTTTGGTCTGACTGCCTGGTTGAGGGCATGGCTCCAGCGTTGAATAGCCGTGGGAATTTGGGAAAGTTGACCTCTCTGACTCTGGGTTCTCCTCCCTAGCCATAGCCCCCAGATAAATGTGCCAAATGAAGGACATGGCTCCTGCCTTCAGCGTCGTGGTAACAAATATCCCTAATGGCAGTGGAAATCTGAACAGAGTTGCCAGAGCAGAGGGCACAGGCTCAGACAGACCCCAAAGTTTGCACAGAGAACAGAACTAGGCAATCTGGGTCTTCACAGAGACAAAAGAAAATTTTGCTAGTAGAAAAGTGAATAAGAGTCAGGAGAAAGAAACAGCACACAAAAGAATGAAACAGGAAACGGGAACAATAAGGAATGGCTCCTATTGCTTGGGGAATGGGGTGTGTGAGCAGACATAACAGAACAGCTAGAGCAGCTGTTTTAGATTTTTACCTAACAGCATCCAGGGGTTACTGAAGGGTTCAAGCGGGGACTGAAGTGATCATATCTGTGTTACATGGAGGATGGTTTGGAAGAGGTACATTGCTGTTGAGTAATCTTTCAGAGACTCAGGCAAACTGAAAAGAGAAGGAGGTCTGAAATAAAGGCATATTTCAGAAGTAGAATGAACATGACTTAGTGACCCAGATACTGAACTGTAAAGGTTGTATAATAGGGTTGAAGGAACAGTTAATGGAGACAGAAAAGGAATGAAGGATGGGTAGTACTTATCTCCTCTAAAAGATTTTTAAAAATATAAAAAGAACCATGAGTGGTTGTCTTTGGAGGAAGCCTCCATCCATGGTAGAAGAAAAATGGTGTGTTTTCTTTGTGTATATCACTAAATTGTTGACTTAACTCACTGGCTATCATGTTTCTCTTTGGAGAGAACTGTATTAGAGAATCTTATCTTCTCATCTCCCATAAACTTCATGAAGTCTTGGTTTTGACAGAAATTTTTGGTATAACAAGGATTTTGAGAACGCAAGGTGAATTCAAAATTATGTCCAATTTATATTAATGCTTTCTTTTCTTCAAAAGTCAGTGAAACACATAGTATCCAGAAAAGCCAGTAGATAGTGCTCAATTCTAAGTATGCTCTGATATTCCCAAGGATTTTTAATTATAAATTTTCATCTCCAATTTTTTTTCTATTGAGAATTCCAAAAATTCTTTTTGGAATGGGTTATTGAACATTCAAATTAAACACTAAAGCCTCTGTAACCCTTTGATTTTTGAAACTGCTCTCTTTGTTTTAGCCAGACTCTCTGGATAGACATGCTCTCTGGGAAAATAGGAGGATTAAGGAAATCACATGTGAATTTCAAAGTATCTATTAAGGAAGCGTGTTAAGAAAAAATAAGTTTCCAGTATTCCAAATTCCTACCTAGGAGCACCAAGGCTTGGAATTAACTTTTTCTTTCTCCTGTCCCCTTTTAAAGTTCACAGGTTCCTAGAACGCTGACTTAAGCATTATTAGTTAACAATCTGCACATTTTTGATGCCTTAATCTCCAAATCATCCCCTCAAATACAACTCCACTTTCCACCAAACCCTATCTTCTTAATCACAATTCGTTCACAGTCGTGCCTCAGAAATCTATTGTCTCCCCTTCCTTATCAGCTAATATCTGAGATAAGGAGATCAGGACTGGAAGGACCATCTTCCTGATACTTGATTCTTCCCTAAAGCAAAGCAACTTGCTAAACACCTGAGGAACTCTCTATTTCCAGAGACAGACAGCCCATGTTTGGATATGACAAGGAAGATTCTAAATTTTTCTGCAACTTCCACTTAATGGACCTAGTCTAAACCTTAGTGAGACCACTAAGAACACATCTAGCCTCTCTTGTGTATGACACCAATTCAAATTAATCCTAACAGGGATCTTGTGTTCCTTTAATGTTTCCCTTAATGCTTAATAGCTCGTTATTGTTCTTCATATGGTCCTGACCCTCTTGCATAGTAGTTGCTCTTATCACTATCTTCCAACAATTTGCTTATCTCCAGATGTTCCAGGTAACTTGTGGTTGATGTATACCCTTTCTCTTCAAACTATATTTCTGTTTATACAGCCCAAAGTAAAATTAGTTTTTGGCAGCTTTATCACATTTTGATCCAAAGTAAGATTAAATCATAAGCCTTTTATTTTCACATGCATTAGGTTTTGTCTTCTCTAGAGAATACATCATTAACTTTTTAGGCCTTCAAATCATTTTTTATTGTGATAAATTTGTATTGCTAGGCTTTATCTATCTTCCTGATTGTTAGAACTTTTATAGATCTTATGTATGGACTCCAATATACTTATTTTATCTGTTGTGTCATACTCAAGTTCTATTTTCTCTTGTAAACCATTGATGAAAAATTATAGAACTGGATGATACCCAAGTAGTTTTAACTGGCACTCTTTAAATATGATTGTCTAGCCAGACATGGTGATATACACCAGTGATCCTAGAGCTCAGGAGGCTGAGGCAAGAGAATCACCATGAGTTCAAGACCAGCCTAGACCACCTAGTGAGTTCAAGACCAGGCTGAACTGTATAACAGGACCTTGTCTCAAAAAAAAATTGTCCAACTAGATACGAATTCTCTTTAACCAACACCTGTGCTACATTATCCAGATCATCTATGAGGATATCTAAAGAAAGCTTACCAGACATTAAACCAAGATCACATTTACTGTGCCTACATTTACTGCCTGATCTGTGAGGCCAATAGCCCAAGTTAAAAAAGTAAGTGATGTTTGTCTGGCATTACTTATTTTTAATGTACCTATTATGAATGATGATTTTTGAAAACCACAGCTTATCAATCCTGATAACATACCTGAGATGAGCATCAAGCTTACATTACTAGGAAAAAGGCTCATCTCTTTATTCATGGGCATATGGTTTCCTTTTCTGCCAGAAATTGCCCTCAACCCTTGGCATGTGGTGAAGCTCAGCCCTGTCATCTTAGGAGGCAGACACCATTTCTCTCTACTGCTGAGAAAAACTGGGTACCAGGTAAACCTTCTGTGAGATACTGTTCTCTAGATATGTCACCGAAGGGAATGTCTGTGAGATTCACTACATCTTCCCTGGTTTAGATGTGTTTTGAAATGTGAAATTCTCAAATCCCAGCAGTGTAAAAAACCAGATATCCTGTGGTTCCAGAAAACTCAGAAGCACTTATTTTAGTAGATGGGAAAGAGGTTGTCTAGACCACCAGTTACCATTCTTACTATCATTAAGTTCTTCTTTGTGTTAGCATCATCACACCCATTTGGTAGCCCTAGGATACGGCATGTGTATATGGCCTGTGGACGTGGAAATGATGGGAGCTCTCCAGCCTTGGGGTCCTACTCTAGAACCCTGGGAGGGGAAAACCCCATTCATTGCATGGGCGGTGAGGAACTATATGTAGGTGGAAGAAGTCCTTTGCTGAAGCACGCCTTGAGTACTCATCATTCGGTTACACTGAACCAGGGATCCCAAACTCAAGAGACGTAGCAGTGTAGGCAAAAGGGTATGGAAGCAACCTCTGAGCTTCCTACTGCCTTAAGCAGCCCTGAGATATAGGTCATAATCCTATAATATGAGCATGGCACAGCCAGCATTCTGCCCTCTGCATTCATTTCTCCTTTCACCTTCACAATTATGTAGTAGTGCATGTGACAGAAGTGATGGTTTTTGAAATGGGATAGCATTACAGAGAAGGAGAAAGTTGAGCAGACTCTAGATATTTTGGGAGGGAAAATTGACTTGACTTGCAGATGTGGGAGGATGAAAGAAGAGGAGGAACATAGATGTGATAACTACCAGGTTTTTAGTTTCAGCCTGTGAAAGGAGGTTTTTACCACACCAAGATTGGGAAGGCTTGGGTAGGCAAGCTAGATGCAGGACAGGGAAATTAGCTCCATTTTAAGAATATTATTAAATAAAGATCTAAAGAAGACACATGAATATATGAGTCTATAAGAGACTTGGGTAGAATTACAAATGTTAGAGTCATCCATATATAAGTACTATATTCAGCCAGGGGACTGGATAAGACTAGATAAAAATAGTGCTATGAATTTTGTTTTTGATCATGATAAACATGTATTTGAATATTTAATGTTATTATCTTGTCCATTCCTAGCTGAATATATCACAGCTCAAAGAAAATTATTTCCGAAGGAGATTAGTCTTTCAGAATTAGACTCAGAATCCTGTAGGGAATACGGCAAACAGAGGAAAGGTACAGGCCCTCTCCCACCATCCCGTGGGGGCTGTGGACTCACTTGTGCCTCAGCACCACCTCAGAAAGTGTCATCCTCCAGGCCCACTTCCAATGCAATTAATCATGTTAATATCTATAAATAAAGTGCAATCAACAGTTACTTTAACAGTGCATGCTAATTATTTGTAGAATCTGTCACTGAAAAAGGACATTTTTGCCCATTGTCATGTCTGGAAAAAGTATGGGGAATACAGATAGATTTTTGAGAAAACAGAGTGATTGCATCATTAATGGCAGCTATGTAAGGTGGACCAGGTTCCATTAGTGTAATTATAGGACTTGTGAGAAATGTTGCAAATAGAAGTATACTAACTGGATAAATGAGTTTTTGTTGCTGTGTTTTACAAAGCTTTTTTGGTGTTGGTGGTGGTGTTGTTTTACTTTTGAAAGAAGTTCTGTAAGAACAGGGTTTCTCAGTGAGCTGATAATGCTAGGAGATACTGTAGCAAAGAGTTGGTGGGGATGGAGGAGGAAAGGAGAGACCAAATGTCTCATAGGCTGGTGGCTCACTGGACATTTAAACAGAAAGCCCCAGGAAGCTACTAAGAGTACAATGTATGTCTAGGGATCCTTGTACCTCTTTGTTCATCACTTCATTAGTGTAAGACATAGTGTGAAGTGTGATACATGCCTGTAATCCCAGCACTCTTGAATGTTGAGGCAAGAGGATCACAAGTTTAAGCCCAGCCTGATATACTTGATGACTTAGCAAGACACTGTCTCAAAATGAAATATAAAACAAAACAAAACGAAGTCCTGGAACTGTATCTCAGTGCAAAAACCTTAGGTTAAATTCCCAATACCACACACAAAAAAAGAAAGAAAATAGTAAAAAAAAATATATATATATATTTATATATATGTATATATATGTATATATATGTATATATATGTATATATATGTATATATATGTATATATATGTATATATATGTATATATATGTATATATGTATATATATTGACCGAGTCATCACTGCGTGGCAGCCCACTAGGAGAGGTAGACAAATAGGCTTTCACCTTAAAGAGTGTTGTATGGAGGAAACTATTGTATGGAGGAAAAAATTCTTCAACCTTTCTAGGGCTCCTGACTAGTTCTCAAACAAAAAGCGACAAAGAAAAATTAACAGGAAAAAAGCATAACAAATTTATTTAACCAAAATTTCAAATGAGGCTTCAAAAATGAAGACATAAGACTTGGGGAAACGTATTTTGATGCTTATGTTTGAAGAATAATGGACAATGTATAGAAATATGATTGGGCATAGCCTACCTCCATAGACTGATGAAAAGAATCTCAATCACATGTTTGTTCAGATCTTCTTGACTTCTTTGTATTCTATTCTTTCCTCCTGAGTATAATGCAGGACCCTTTCTGGAATAAGGGTCTTAATGGCCTATTATCAAATAAAATAGGTCAGAGAATTTCTTTATGGCCAACTCCAAAATAGAAAGACAAGGAGGAATGTATCTAGGTTTTATGATTGGCTTTGAGGAAGAGGAGTTTTAGTTTCTAAGAACTAGTTTGACAAAAAGAGATACTAGTTTCTTTGAGCCACCATTAATGAGGAAGGGTAATAGGTAAAGAATGGCAAGAGGTGGTCAGAAAGAGTCTTTTCTGAGGTCCTCCGTGTCCTTTAGTTCAAAGTACTTAGCATGGGGAAGCACCATACTTTGGGATATCATTTTCTGAATCCTAACACTTGTGAGGGTAATAATAATAATAACAGCCACATTATATTTACTGTGTGCATATGTCATCCTTTTTTTTTAACATCAACTTTGTATTTTAGGTATTAATTCTGTTTTACAAATGACAAAGCTGAGGAGCTGGGGGTTTAGCTCAGTGGTTTATGTGCCTACCTGGTCATGAGTTCAATCCCTGTACAAAAAAAAAAAAATGAGAAAGCTGAGGACAGAACTAAGGAATGGAGAAATCACTTACCTTATCCAAGGCTGCAGAATTGTTAAGTGATAAGTCAAGTCTTGAACTCAGCCTCAGTTAATTGCACTATATGTCCAAGCTTCAGGACCTTTAAAATGCAAATATTTAGCTCATTTACATTTAGTGTTGTTATTGAAATAGTTCAGTTTAAATTTACCATCTTAAAAATTGTCTTCTGTTTGCACTACATTTTTCTTTGATTTTGTTCCTTTTTCTCTGCCTTTTTTTATTTTTGCCTTCTTTTGGGTTAATTGGATATTTTAAAACATCTATTTTCTCTCCTTTGTTGGCTTACTAGCTACAACTCCTTATTGTATTATTTTAGTATTTTTCCTTTGGGTATAGTATATATCTGTAGCTTATGTAGGTTAACTTTTTAACAATTGTATTCTTATATCTTCCAATGAATAAGCCCAACAAAATGAAAAGTTTTGTTTCTCTATATTGATTTTCCAGTGCCAAGGGTAACTTGAAGTGGTGATCCTGCTTGGCTTATATCCTCATCCTTTGTCCTAAGAAAGCACAGGAGAATTAACATTTTGATCCCTAAATTCTTGCAGCAATGCTTCTAGAACTTCATGGATTTGGGAAAGAATTCACCAGAGGAAGGAAAGAAGAGGAATACAAAAGTATATTAATTAGGCCACGCACTACAGGCAAACATCACAGGAAGAGTATACAGGTTGTTAGAGAGTTCACACATACTTGCTCAAAAATTCCCAATATATCTTGCTAACAGTTCTGAATCTTGACCATACAAAGCAGGAGCAAATGAAGTATTTCTTCGTGTGACATTCTCCTTCCCCTTGTATCCTCCTGGGCAGTCAGTCACCAGTAAAACTTCTACATATCTGATTCCTGTCAAGCTGACAAAGAAGCCAGATACCTCACCATCCCTTTGCATTTGACTTTTATCAGAATTTGAGGAAAACTTTCACTAAGAATATATGCCCTTCTGTGTAAATCGGAGTTCCTCGACCTTGGCCCCATTGACATTTTGATAACTCTTTGTAGGGAGAGGCTTCTTTTTGCACTGTCAGATGTTTTATGGTATCGTCCTTCTGAGTTGGACAATCAAAATTTTCTCTAGATAGTCTCAAATGCATCTTGGGGGAGCACAGCTGCACCTGGTTGAAAACCCATGGTCTAAGGGAATATTTACAAACATCAAGATTTACACATTCTTACCCCATGACTATTGTTCATCACTGCAGATTCAGCTCCCAATCTGGAAAGAGCAGTGCTGAACTCACAATGTGACAGATATTAAAAGAATAAGTGAATGGATAAATGGATGGATGGATGGATGGATGGATGAGGGAAAAGGAAAAGTGTGGATGATTATGTGCTGTATTATTCTGGGGAAAGAAGTGGTATAGTGGATATAGAGCTGAGAAAAGGGATATTTTTCCAATTTACTGTATTTACCAGTTTTCTGTATTGAATTTTATTATCATTTTATTTTTATAACTTGGAAAATTTTAGATTTCTTTTTAAATCACTTGGAAGCCAAGCTAAGTATTTCTTCTTTAATAGCAGTTCCTTTAATTTCTATTTTTACTTGAAAAAGTATAAATGTGGGCTTTAACCATAGTTCACATTCTGAGTACACTATCAAGTCTGAGATTTGATTTTTTTAACTCATAAGCAAATAGTCCTATAGCATAAATATTTATGAATAGGGTCTATTTTGGGGGAAAATGAAGCATACTTAGTACAGAAATAATCTGACACATCACATTTAATTATGCACATCAGCCTTGTGGGCATGGACTGAACTGAGTGAGTTTGCATGTCCCAGACCTTATGTGAGTTATGTGCATAGTGCAGGCCCTCAGGAAATATATATTGAAAGACTTGATTATGAGCATTGGTGTGGTCAGAGTTGACAAAGCAATAGATTTAATATAGGACACATAATGTATAAGATCTTTTTGTTATATTAGCTAAAAAGTCAAATACAGAAGAGTGCAAGAGATCTGCCCACAGAATAGAAACTCAAAGGATCCAACTGAGGGCCTAGATCCCATGGCAATGTCCTCCATGAGTCCAACTACAGATATAGAACCCATGACAGTATGTCATGCAAATCTGTATCAAGGATCTGCACTGAGAAGACCCAAAGGTCAGAGGTGGAAACTAGAAAGTCTGTGCCACCGGGATGAAGGATTTGTGCTAGCACACTGAGGAATCTGCACTGGAGCCACTAAGTGACACTCAAGGTAAAGATCAGAGCTCCCCCAAAAAGTACCACAGTCATCCTCAGTGACAATAAGGACCTGAGCTCCTCCAAAAATGGGAACAACTGAGTTCATATTAGCAAAACCAGAGTGACAAGCTTCTCCAGGAGAATCAACAGTGACCATTTTCCCCTCCAGTTCTCCTTTTACACTGTTGGCAACAATCCTCACCACAAATGTTCACAGACATGACTTTGGTTGACCCTATAAAAGCAAGATTTTCTGAACAAGATAAGATGAGAGAAGAAAATACGTGCAATGCAGGCGCCCCTGAGAAAACAATTCAAAGGGCAGAGGAATGGCCAAGAGGTGAGGAAGCAGAAATATGACCTGTAGACTGCTGTAGCTTCTCTTTTCCTCTGTCACTTGCAGAAGATAAGACCTGTTTTCAGAGGGGACAGACCTTGCTCCCACAGTAGCAAGCCCAGCATCGCAAAGCAACCAGAACTTGCCATGTGTAAAACCCCTGCTCTTGTAGGACTGGTGCCCCACCCAAACCTCTCCCCAAAAGGCAAGTCCTGGTCACTTGGGTCTCTTCCAATCAGGGCTGCAGGTACCAGGGGACCCTGGCTTGCAAGGTAAGGTGATTTATTTGGGCAAGGCAACTAGTGCATGAAGACAGAGAGCAATCCCTCAGCTTCACCCACCAGATAGACTCCTTTGCCTCATCCTCCTGTGGAAGCAGTCAAGCTGGAGAGGTTGGGCGAGGTGACCTTAGAGAGCTGAGTCTGTGCTTCTAAAAATAGAAACATCCTTGGAGAATCCAGGAGGGAAAGGGAGGCTGTGGATATTGAGGGCAAAGACCTGACTCCCCAGAGTACTGTCAGTATGAAACTGTATTAATTAGACACTGGCACCCAACGTGATAACCTAAGGTGCCTCTCAGAAATTGAAACTAAATAAACTGGCTTTTTTCCTCTGCCTTGTTGCACTCTCTGTGGGCTAAAAAAGGGAGAAAGAGACTTGTGTTTTCTGACCTATTTGAATGGTTGCATGCTGCCCAAGTTGTTATCTTCCGCAGCAGAGGGGAAGGGGTAATTTAAAGTCACATACGGAGAAGGGAAGAGCTGTGTCAAGTGGGACTCAAGGAATACGCAGCAGGGGCTTCTGGGGGCCTGCAGCTCTGCTCTTCTATGCAGGACCATGCAGGTACGAGGTAGATCCAGGGCTGTAAGTGTGAGGGGGTCACTGACTGCCACTCATGTAGAGCTCTATGAGGAGCTAGAAGATTCTAGGGTCCAGAAAATGTGTGCTAGTGGGCACAGGTTGTGTGCAATGTTCTGAGTGACAGCAGGGACTGTAGGGGTGGGGGATATGCAGGAGTGTGCAGAGAAACTGGCTAATTTGAGAGGCTGTTTAGGGAAGCAGGAAAGGTAGATGGGGCCTCATTTAAAGTACTGCAGGAAAGGCCTAAAGGCAGAGTGTCTGGGCTAGGCTGGGGCTGCGGTGTACCTTGGGGCACCTCTTGCACAGTTTTGGGTGGAGCCTCTGTGTGAACTGTGGTAGGATATGTGGATATGTGGAGCCATGCTGGGGCTCCATGCAGGAACTTGAAGAGGTGCGACTTCCTCCTTGGAGGCTGTGTTTTGAGCTCTGGGGACCAGCACCAGCCTGTGGACAACTGTGTGTGACTCAGCTTTGCTGCCTAAGATGGGCTGTGCTTCTCTAGGTGAGGACTCTCAAAGTGCAGGGCTTCTCTGTCCTTCTCCCTGTGTCTGGTCTGAAAGACACAGATGCCAGAGGTTCCTGAGCTGAAGAGGAGGTGCAGAGTGGTTCCTGCCAGTGCTACCCTGAGGCTGAGCCTCCTGCACACCAGCTGGAGACACTTTGTAATGCTTCCCTTTGTGCTTTCCCAACAGGACAATGTAGATCTTGGAGAGCTGATGTTTTCCCTTTGCTATCTCCCCACTGCCGGTAGACTGACCATTACCATCATAAAAGCGAGGAATTTAAAGGCAATGGACATAACAGGAGCGTCAGGTAAGACAGCCTCAAAATGAGACTTCCTCATCCGTTTCTAATGACATACTTCATGAAATTTTTAACACACTAATAAAGCACATTGGTTCTGGAACCAAGCTGCTTAGGTATCACCACAGTCCTTCCATCTCAGAGCTTTGTGACCTTGGCTTAGTCATTTAACCTCTCTGGGCTTTATTTTCCCATCTATAAAATGAGAGTAATATTAGTATGTATCTCATGGGGTTGTTGAAAGTTTGAGTAATACATAGTCATAAAAACGATGCTGCATAATGTTAGTTTTATTACTATTCTTTCTTATAGCTTCTCCCTCACCATACAGTCATAAGTCTGATTGGGACCTGCAGTTTGCACATGCTGATAATGGCTTCTTTTATTGTTTCCTTTTCCTTAGATTTCACTGTGTCAGGCTTCTAGGAGACAAAAGACCATCTCATCTTTATACCAGGGAACTATACTGTTTGGTTTTTCCACTGAGTCAAGCATGTACTCCTAATCTGTAAATCCTAACCAAAAATAGTGTCAACATACAGTTCCCATGATAGAAATTCCTAAGCAGTCTAGGCAGGGGCTCTCTCATTGTGGTCACAAACACCCAGTACATACTGGGTCACAGTCTCCACACAAAGGTACGATGTGTGTTGTATTCTGTGCCCTGTACTCCAGGTTTTTAAGCAGAAAAACTGATGTGGTCCCTCTGGTCTCTATATCCCTCCAGAAATGAGTAATATGTCAGGGCAGTGTGGCTGTGCAGGTACAAAGAGATGGAGAACTGTCCATGGAGCAGGTATGTAGACAGTGAAGTACTAGAGAACCAGAACAGGAGCAGAGGTCAGCCTTGTCACCTGTCCCTCTATCACAGTGTCACACCTAAGCCAACCAATATCTTTTCTCTCCTTGATGGATAATTACTTTTCACTTTGTATCCATACTTTGGCCTTTACACAGCTCTGTGATCCCCTCTACTTGAAGAAATTCACTCCCAAATGATCCCTCTGTCCTCTAGGAATACAGAATTCTAGGAATTCTTCTCCTTAAAGACCTGATCTTTAGAAAAACATGCCCTGGGATGGTTTAGAACTGAGGGCCCAAGGCCTGTTTCCCATTCCTTGGAAATATCTATGCATTTCTATCACAGCCAGGCAGATCTCGAATTCTATCTGGAATGTTTTTTAATTCTATGACAGATGTTTTTACACTATTTTTAAATTTCACACATTTTTAGAAGACACTGTCCTATGCTTTCTTTTGAATGAATGACTTAATTATCCTAACTAGTCACTGTCCTGGATACCACATTAATTAAAATCCTCAAACACCAGGCTGGTAAAGGAGTTCTACATGTGAACTCCTAATCTACATTTATCCTCACAGTGCCCCTGCTTCTGCTGTCTGTACAGATCCTTACGTGAAAGTCTCACTGATGTGTGACGGGAGACGACTGAAAAAGAGAAAAACATCCACCAAGAGGAACACGCTGAATCCTGTTTACAATGAAGCCATAGTCTTTGACGTCCCTCCTGAGAACATTGACCAAATCCACTTGTCCATAGCAGTCATGGACTATGACCGGTGAGATACCTGCAGCTGTGTCTCAGTGCAAGCCTGCTGTGCCCTGGGCAGGGAGGGCAGAGTGGTTAGCAGCTTTTAGCTGGTGTCCAATGCCACAGGAAATGACTGAACGGGTAGTACAGGGAAGGCAGGTCGACAAGGAGTCACTGTTTTCCAAAGCATGCTATAGACTCAGGTTGCTACAGTGACTCTCAGCTCTTCCAATCTTTCTTCCCCTTTTTTTAAATTTCCTTCTCCTCCACCCTCGCTGCTTGCCTGCTTCTTCCCTTTCCTATCTCTACATACCTCCTGGAATCTGAACTTGGAGAACTGTGGCCCCTTGGGTCTTCCCTACAGCCTCACAATCCTGTCTACATTTAGGGAAAAGATTCCACTCAAAACAGTAGAATGATTACTCTAGCCATACCATCAATATTTCTAAATACTAACTTCAATCTTTTTTTCCGTCTTTCCTCCTTGCAGTGTGTTTAATAAAGATCATTTCCATCCATTTAAGTCTGAAAGCAAACACAGAAATGTTCTCTTGAAAATGCTAGAATCAGTGTGGATGACAGGGTACATTAAAATGTATAAGATGCTAGACTTTTAATTAATACAGCACAGAAGAGATATTTATAGCCTGCATTGTAGCCAATTGTGTATTTAAAGGACAGATTTAAAAAACAGTCATTTTAATATGCAGAGGAAGTACCAACAGGGAATTATACATGTTAAACCAGTCATTAGACTGAAATGCAAAGTCTCTTTTTAATTAGAAACCTCCCACGTGGTCTGGGCACAATTATAAAAGAAAAAAAATCATTCCAACTTCTAATATAATCTTACAAATATTATTTGTAGCTAAAATTTTTCCACATACCTCTAAAATGTCATCAAGGCGACTTCAGTGAGCTAAACACTTTTTCCAACACAGCTGTCCTTGGATGAGACAGCCCATGCTGAACAGTAGCACTTGTCACATCTCCTCTGGGCAACACACAACACAAGTGATGTCAAGCCCCGGGGGGAGGGGATGGAGGGGATGTTATCCACCAGCTATGGAAGCCTAGGCCAGCACTTTTCAAGCTATTTGCCAAGTTTCTTGCATTGACAAATCTGATTATGTGATCTCTGGCTCAATTTAATTATCAGTAAACTCATGAATCTGGCCTGGAAAAATCCATAGCAGAATCCATGGGGCTTCTTCATGCATCTGATCTTAATGAGCATAGATTCAAATACCCCTAATGCTACAAACCCCACATTTGTCTCCTCTTTGCCATTCACACACAAATAATAGAAAAATTACTCATTTTTGCAGAAAAAGAAATATGTAGCCATGGACTGCAACGAGTTAAAGGATAACTAATATCTTTTTATGGAAAAGATTTTAACAACAACAAAAAAGTCACTAAGAAAAAAAATTGACCCAAAGCAGAGACCTACCCAAGACAATTTTCAAAAATATTATTCCTAAGGCTTTAAAAGCCAAGATATTTGCATAGTTGGGAAATCATGTTGGGCCAAAGAGTAAAAACTGGCTTCAGATGGGAAGAGGGAAGTGCACATGATGACAGTATTCTGTAGCAAACTGAGAGCAAGGAGGCCCAGGAGCCTCCTCCATTCCACCCTGTTTGTGGGCTCAACACCCATGACCACAGCCTCAGGGCTGCTCCATCACTCATCCTTGGTTGCCTCTTGTAGGAATTTTGGTGGCCACTGTTACAAGAAAAGTCTTCCAGATGGCTCCCTATTTACTATATGAGATTGAATTCCAACCTAGTTCTAGAACCAGAGGAGGTACCCTTAGCATATATCAGGGAGTTCTTTGAGCGTAGGGTTCCTGGGAACAAACTAAACCATGTCAGCCTTAGGAAAGTCAGGTGCAGCATCAAATCCCAAGTCCTGCTGGCTATTAAACTTGGGCTATAGTTTTTTACTTAGGGAATAAAAAAATACCACTTCCCCCATATGTTCCATCAGTTTAATTGAATAGCTGTTGCTCTTACATACCAAAATTTTAAGAAAAAACTATTGTGGGCCATTTTCACAGTGTAGGTCACAATGAGATCATCGGTGTGTGTCAAGTAGGCAACGAGGCTGAGCGGCTGGGCAGAGACCACTGGAGTGAAATGCTGTCATACCCTCGGAAGCCCATCGCACACTGGCATTCCTTGGTGGAGGTAAGACCCTACCCCCGTGTGCTCCACTTCGTCAAAGAGGAAATGCTTTACTGTTGAAATGCAAGAGCACCAAAAGTATCAGAGCACCAGGATCTACCTCAAAGATACATTTCCCTGGTTACATTTCCTGGGACCTGCCTTCAATCTGAGGTTCAGTCTGTATTCCCACCAAATTAGTAAGTTTTGAACATGAATCAGGGATCATCCCTCACTTGATTGTCTTTTTAAAAGATGAAGATTATCTGATTCCACATCATGGCTTTGGGTTGGCACTCAGAGGGCAGCTGCAGAATCTGGGTGAGTGTGGCATTTTAAGCTATCAAGTACTGTCTTGAGTCTGTTCTTGAGCCTGAGAGAAAAGAGGTCTTCAATCTAGGAATGGCTCTGGCACTAACTGTGATTCTGTGTAAACTGGTTAAGTGTCAGGTTCAACTATATATAATAAAAAACAATACACCACAGAACAACAGTAGATAAAAAGGAATTTTCTTTCTTATATGCAAACGGTCCAGAAGGAAACAGTGTGCAGTGTTATTACAGTGAATCCAGGATCAAAAGAGACCTAGCTGTCTTCAGTCTTTCTTATACTGTCCCCACTGGTCCCATTGAGACTTCTTTCCTTGAAGTCACTTCATTATACAGTATGGTGGCTAACCATCGCATATTTTCCAGGCCATGAAAAGGTATAAAGAGGTATGACTTTCAGCAAGTCTCCTGGTAAGAAAAGATGCAAAATATATTCTTTTTGTTCAGCGGCCAACTGCAAATAAGATTTTGTTTGTAGGAAGAGGAGGGTAGTATACCTAAAGGCAATTGGCCACCATTCCTGTCCTTTCATCCTCATTCATTCACTTATTCCATGTCACTTCTTACTCATTCTTCTCTCGCTTTTTTAAAAGAAAAAAACCAATAAAAACAATGATACAGAATTGCAAAACAAGGTAATAGAAAATCAACACTGGTTAATATATTGTATATTATTATCTTCAGAGTAGTTCCTCAGATTTTAAGACATAGGCATGCAAAATTGATCATGCAATATAAGTACAAACCATTCTTTTCAATGAACTAAAAGAAATGAGTAGTATAACTAGCTTAACTATTTTGAGTTTGTGTGTGTATGTGTCTTTGTATGTATATACATACATTTATCTTTCTTCTTTCCCATCTTTTTTCCCCTAACCCAGTTGTTCTTTCCTTCAAGGCACAATATCTTGTACCTTTTGGATGTTAATAATTCTTTGAGTTTCTTACACTAGGGAGGCAATAAGATATTTACACAACCATGTCTGATTTATTTCACTTATGACTATGGTTTTTAATTGCACCCATTTATTTATAAAAGCCTTGAGTTTATCCTTCTTCACAGCTGAGTAGTACTCCATTATATAAAAAGACCACATCATCTTTATCCATTCTTTGGTTGATGGACATTTGGGTTGTTTCTAAGATTTAACTATTACAAATTGTGCTGCTATAAACATGGGTGCACATACATTGCTTTGGTATGATGTTTTTAATTCTTTTGGGAAGATACCTAGAAGGAGAAATAACTGATTCCAATGGGACCTCCAATCCTACTTTTTTAAGGAATCTCCACACTGATATTCACAGTGGTTGTACAAGTCTGCATTCCTACCAACAGTAGAGAACAGCTCTTTTTTCTCTGCAGCCCTGCCAGCATTTGTTACTGATTGATTTCTTAATGACAATCATTATTTCTGAGTGAGATAGAATCTCAAGGTTGTTTTAATTTAAATTTCTCAAACAACCAATGATGTTGAACATTTTTTCATGTATTTATTTGCCATTTGTATTTCTTCATCTGAGAGGTGTATATTCATCTGAGATGCCCAGTTTTGGATTGGATCTTTGAATTTGGGGAGGGGACTGATTTTTTTCAATTCTTCATGTGTTCTAGGTAGAAGTCCTTTGTCTGAAGAACAATTGGTTAAAATTTTTTCCCCATTCTGTGAATTGTCTTTTCACTCTGTTGGTGATTTCTTGTGAAGGGCAGAAATTTTTAATGAGATCCCAGTTATTGACTCTTGGAAGTACTTCCCATGCAATTTGTGCTTTGTTCATGAACTCTCCACCTAACCCTATATCTCCAAGATTTCTACTTACTTTCCCTTCCAATAAATTTAGTGTTTCTGTTTTGATATTTAGATCTCTGATCCATTTTGGCTTTAGTTTAGTGCACATTAGTGTTTGGCTTGGGAAAAGCCAGTTTTTCCAGCATCCTTTATTAAAGAGGCTATCTTTCTTCCAATGAATATGTTTGGCCCCTTTATCAAAGATAAAGTGGATGAGTGTGTTTGTGGTTGTACTTGCATCTTCTACTCTGTTTCATTAATCTTCAGGTCTGTTTTTTTTCCAGTACCATGCTGATTTTATCACAGTAGCTTTGTAGTATAATTTGAAATCAGGGATATTGATGCCTCCTGCCTTGCGTTTGTTGCCCAGGATTACCTTTGCTATTCTAGGACTCTTCTGGTTCAAGAAGAATTTTAAGAATGATGTCTCTAGATCTGTGAGCTATGTTCATGGTATTTTGATTGGGATTTCATTAAATCTATGTAACAATTTTGAGAATATGATCATTTTCACAATGTTGGTTCTTATATCTATGAGCAAGGGATATCTTTCCATTTTCTGATATCTTCTTCAGAGTACTGTAATTTTCAATGTATAGATATTTTACTTCCTTTGTTAGATTGATTCCTAGATATTTCATTATTTGGATGCTATTGTGAGGGGTATGGTTTCCCTAATTTCTCTCTCAGTAAATCTGTTGTTTGTGTACAGGAATGCTATTAATTTTTGAGTGTTGACTTTGCATTGAGCTACACTACTGAATTTCCTTATTAAATTTAGAAATCTTTTGGTAGAGTTCTTGGCATCTTCTAAATAGAGTATCATCTTATCTGTAAATAATGATAATTTAACTTCTTCCTTTCCTCTAATTATTCCTTTGATTTCTTTCTCTTGTCTAATTGCTCTGGCTAATATTTCCAGAACTATTTTCAATAGGAGTGGTGATAGTGAATATCTTTGTCTTGTTCCTGATTTTAGAGAGTAAATGCTGTCAGTTTTTGTCCATTTAGTATGATGTTAGTTGTTGGTTTGTCTTAGAAGGTTTTTATTAGATTGAGATAAAGACCATCTATTCTGATTTTCTCTAGGATTTTTTATCATCAATGAATATTGGACTTTATCAAAAGCTTTTTCTGCATCTATTTAGATGATCATGTGATATTTGTCTTTGGCTCTGTTGGTATGGTGTATTACGTTTCTGCATTTGCATGTGTTGTACCATCCTTGCATTTCTAGGATGAATACCACTTGATCATGGTGTACAATCTTCTTGATGATTTTCTGCATTCTGTTTGCTAGTATTTTATTGAGAATATTTGCATTTATGTTCATTAGGGAGATAGCCTTGTAATTAAAAAGATTGGGTCTTTCTCTGATTTTGGAATCAGAGTAATACTTTCCTGCAGGAATGAGTTAGAGAGTATTATTTCCTTTTAAATTTCTTTAAAGAGTTTGAGGAGTATTGGTGTTAAAATCTTGTCTAAATTTCTTATAGAATTCATCTGTGATTCCATCAGGACTTGGGCTGATGGAAGGTAATTAGATTTTCAATTTCATAAATGTATCAGGTTATTCATAATTTTTATATCATCTTGAGTCAGCTTTGATAATTCATACATCTCTAGGAATCTGTCCATTTCTTCTGGGTTTTCCATCCTATTTGAGTAAACATATTCAAAGGTATTGATGATCTTCTGAATTTCCACAGAATCTATAGTGATTTCACTCTTTTCATTCCTTATTGCATGAGTTTGAGTTATTTCTTTTCTTTTCTAGGTAAGGTTAGCTAGGAGTTTATCGATTTTATTTATTCTTTCAAAAAACCAACTCTTTGATTCATTAATTCTTTGTATTGCTCTCTCAATCTCAATTGCATTAATTTCTGGTCTGATCGTTATAATTTTCTCCATTGTATGGGCTTTGGGCTTTACTTGCTCTTCTTTCTCTAGAAGTCTGAAGTGCAGCATGAAATTTTTTATTTGTGCTCATTCTGTATTCCTGAAGTGAGAATTCACTGCTATAAATTTCCTTCTCAGGACTGCTTTCATAGCATCCCACAAGTTCCATTAAGTTGTATTTGCATTTTCATTAGATTGTAGATATTGTTTAATACCTTCTTAAATTTCATCTGTGACCCATTTGGTTGTTCATGAGGGAGTTATTTAATTTCCATGTGTTTGTGCACTTTTTGCAGTTGGTTTTGTCATTAATTTCTAATTCTGTTGCTCTATGGTCAGATAACATGCATGGGACAATATGCATGGGATAATTTCCTTTGCATTTACTTAAGCATGTTTTATGGGCTGTATATGGTGTCTTTTAGAAAACATCCCCATGTGCAGCTAAGATGTATATTCTCATGTTTTTGGGTTGAACGTTCTAAAAACATCTACTAAGTCCATTTGTTCACAGGTTTGGTTCAGTTCTGTTATTTCTTTTCTAATTTTTTTTTGTCTAAGTGATCTATCTCTTTGTAACAATGAGGTATTGAGGTCTTTCATTACAATAGTGTTATTGCCTGTTTGATTTTTCATGTCTATTAGTATTTTGTTATATAGTTGAGTACTCCCATATTTGGTGCATATATATTTATGATTGTTTTCTCTTCCTCTCGAAGTTTTCCCCTAACAAGTATGTAGTGAGTTTCTTTACTTCTTTTGATGATTCTTGGTTTGAAGTTCACAACCGAATAGTTACCCTTGCTTTTTTCTAGCTTCTTGTTCCATGCAGTATTGTTTTCCATCCTCTGACTTTCAGTCTATAAATTTGTTTTTGAGTTAAATATGTTTCTTACATGCATGATATTGTTGGATCTTGTTTCTTGATCCATTCTGCCAGTCTGTTTCTTTGGATTGGTCAATTGGGGCCATTTACATTGGTGGCAATCACCAATATGTATTGACTTGTCATTGTTATGTTATTTTTCTGCTCTTGGTTCTCTACTTTTTGCCTTTGTTTAGTTGCTTGCCTTGCTTGGTAATTTCCTTCTGTTGTTGTTCTTGGGATTGTGGTCATTTTTGTCTCTGTCTAGAATATACTTCACTACTCTTTGTAGTGTTGGCTTGGTGATCATGAATTTGTTCAGTTGTTCTTTGTCATGAAAGTATCTTATTTCTCCATTAATTTTGAAAGACAGTTTTTCTGGATACCTCAATCTGGATTGGAAATTATTTTCTTTCAGGACTTGAAACACTTTACTTCTGATTTTCTTGACAATTTGTGTTGAAATGTCTATCATGATTCTGATTAGTTCTCCTTATAGGTGATCTGTTTCTTTTCTCTAACAATTTTCAGTATTGAATTGTACTGAACTTCTGGGATCTTCATTATTATATATCTGAGTATAGATTTATTTGGTTGTAGCTAACTGTAGTTTTATATGCTACTTATCTGTATGTCAGATTCTTTTCCCACGCTTGGGAAATTTTCTGCTATTACTTCTGCAAATAGTTTTTTATGGTATTTGTGTTGACTGCTGATTTTTCATTGACACCTATTATTCTTACATTATTTTTCTTTGCATAGTCTTGCAGCTGTTGAGTTGTTGATTCCTGGTCTTTTGTTCTTTTCAAGAGATATTTTCTTTTATAATTGCTAGCCACATTCCTGTCTTCAAGGTCTGAAAGGATGTCTTCTGTTTTGTTTAAGTGATTTTGCCAGCTTACAATGGAATTTTTAATTTCCTGTATGTCTGTTTGAATCCATTTCATGCATTCTAATTCTTTCCTATATTGATCTTTCACAGTTTCCCTCACCATCTATTTCTTTATCTGTTTCTATCCTAGATTTACTAATCATTTCCTTTGGAAATGTTGGCATTTCTTATTTTACCTTAGTGATTGTTTCTGATCTCATTTTCATCACAGCCTCATGGTTTTGTTTCTTTACTTCAGTGCTATCAGTTCAGAAATGTCAGGTGTATATCTTCCAATTTATTCTATGTCAGTGTCTCCTGAACTTTTTCTGGGTAGGCTGGATTACATTTTGCTTTTTTCTCTTGTCATTTTATGTTTGAAAAAAAATTTTATTTTGCTTCCTGTGGTGATCCTTGTGAGTTTTTAAGTAGGTAACTATATTACTATTATCAAGGCCTCTCTAGGAAAAGTTTGCTCTTCAGAGGTATCTCCTATATATTAGATTCTTGGTTAGTGTCTGTCCCAAGATCCTATCATTTCAGTCTATTAAGTGTGGGATGATGGTATCTCTTTGGCTCAGTCTCCAACCCTGTTATATAGGGCTGTGGTGAGGTTATTACCCCAGAGCTTCCCAGCACTGTTACAGGGGGTAGAACATCTGACTATAACAGATATGACATCCTAGCTAAAGTAGTAAAATTAGCAATATGTGTAGCATTGAGCACAATTTAGAAACTGACAAATTATAGTGACTGTTGATTTTTGTTGTAGACCATAGGAACAAAGTCTATAGTTATATAAGAGACCCAATCATCAATTAAGAGTTTGTATGCAAAATGTTTCCCCTTGGTAGGGTGGTTTTATCCTCTTTTGAGGAGATTTAGGGATGATAATGTGTAAAACCAAGATAATTGCGAAGGAAATAGAAACAAGTCTGGGGGACAAAAGATGATTGTGCAAGATTTGGGAAACTAAAGAAAAGGATACAGAAGAAGGAATGAAGGAGTATTTGAGTGACTATCTAAACCTGTTCTTTGAGTTTTGGGGGATGGTATTAATATTCTGTGGCTGGAGTTCTCCCCAGCCATTTAGAAAAGAGAAAAAAAGAAAATGAAAAAAAAATGAAAGGAAGAAAAAAGGGAAAGAAGAAAAAAGAGAAAAAGAAAAGCAGACAAAAATGAGCATTAAGGGCCAGTTATGGAGTCCTGGACTTTCCCCCACACACTGGTTGTTGGTCCTCTGGTCCCAGGTGTCTGGGAGTAGCCAGACACCTGGATTCCTCCAGAGAAGCTGCTTACCAAGTCCTCAGCTTTTCCCTGCACTGGCTGCTGGTTGGTGGTGTGGTGGGAGGACCCAGACACCTGGATTCCTGAAGGTAAGCTGGTTACCAAGTTGTAGGCTTTTCCCTGCACTGGCTACCAGTCCCTCTAATTTATTTTTTTGTTCATTGACTCTATTTTGCTCACTCATTCCCTCAAAAGTAACTTACACTTACTAAGTAACATTTCTGAGAATCAAATGCCATTTAGATATAGAGAATACAGCGATGAATAAGAAGCCCCCTCTTCCCTTGTAAACTTTACAGCTGATAAGAGAAATGGAAGATGGGCATAAGTTAATCATTAAAGTGCAGACCATGAGCATTATCTAGTGAAAGTGGTACCAGGGCAGAGATGAAAGAGGCATTTTTTGTGTTTGAAGGAGACTTGTGAGAGCATTCTTGCTTTCTACTCTGAGCAAATGAAAAGAATGGAACCCCTGGGAATAGGGGTACGGAAAGCAGTTATTTAGGAGTGTGTTTTGAGCTTCAAACAGGGACCATTCCTTGGTTCTGCTGGAGAGGAAGCCATTCCCTGAACAGTCAGCCTGAGAGGGTGGGACCAGAGCCTTTGCCCAGTGTCTGCCATTGATAGCCAGGTATCTACTTAGAGTAAACGTGTGGGCCCACTGTGGGAGAGGCAGCAAGATGCCTAGCCCAGCCCTTAGGACAGAGGGACACTTTGTTGGAATGGGTCAGGAGGGAGACTCCAAGCATCAGGGCCTCTAAGTGTATTAAAGGAGTGCTTAAGGCCCCCTAATTTGCAGGTTCCTAAAGATGTCTTTACCCCTGGGCCATGAAAGGTAAGACTTTCTCTCTCCTAGACTCAAAATTAATCCCTAAGAGAGACTCAGAGGACCTTTGAAGCACTTGAGAAGTAGGTTGGGGACCGACACTGACTAAACTGTACCTCGCTTCTTCAACTCCTTGTAGAATTCTCAAAGAAAGTCATCCATGGACTCATTAAATTGTCCAGGCCTGCCATGGACAATGGCAAAATTGTAGTAGACTTCTGCACCTTAGAACTCGTAGCTAACTTTAATTCTTACTTGTAATTAGTAGTGTCAAAATTGTGTGACAGGAAATAGGAAAAGGATAAGAATTAGGGTATGGAAGAGCTGAGAGATGAGTCCTGATTCATGCAAAAGCAGTTCTTCAATGACCTAGAAAGGGAGTAATTCTTTGTGAGTGTGGCATATCCAGCCCTCAGCAGCAATGGGTGTTACTCAAAGGAAGTGTAGGAAACAGGCCTTAGAGTCTTCCTTCATTGCTGAAGGGAAAGTGCTGTGTGACTTGGGTCCCCTGGCAGATCTTCCTTAAGCCATTAGTGTTCTACTTTTTAAGGGTCTTTTTTTTTTTTTGGTCTTTTTTTTACTATTTTCCTTTTTTGGTACTGGGAGCCGAACTCAGGGCCTTGGGTTTGCCAGGCAGGCGCTGCACCGCTGAGCTACATCCCCGGCCCCAGTGTTCTACTTTTTGCAAATCTATGTTCAATAGTTATGTAAGTGGGAAGTAAATGTCTTTTAGAGTTTAACCACTGAAACTGGGGAGTCATTTGCACAGCAGTTAAAATCGCTTTGGTCCTCTCTCAGTTGTTGCAGCAGAGCTAAGGAAATGAACTGCCTGCACCTTAATAGGAGGGCAAGCGGGGTGGGGGAGCACTCCTTCCTTGTTGTTTTCTGTCTCTTTGAAGTAATGCCCTGGACTCCAGATCCATCCCGAGAGGGGAAGCAATGCTTCCCCTTTTAGAAATAAACATGTAACTGGCAGAATTGGGGCAATGGTACCAAAAGAGATAAAAAGCAGCATCGGGAAGTTGGCCATGCTTTGCTGGCTGCAGTTTGGGCAGAGGAGGCTGTAGACAGGGCGCGAGGGCACACACACATTGGGGCTGGGTGGACCTAGATTCTCATTGCTCTGCTGCTGTGTGCTGGTTGTTTCTCCTTCTGCTTCAGTCTTCTCATCTGTAAAACAGCCATAATAGTGTTGCTTTTCTAGGGTGATTGTGAGGCTTAAACAAGTTAGTTTACATGAAGTGTAGCACCATGGCTGGCATGTACCAGTTCTCAGTGACATTCTCAGTTACAGTCATCATGTATGTCCTTCATTCTGACAGGCTGCTGTGTGTCCTCCTGGAACTGTGTCAGACAGGAAATGCCATCTTTAGTGTTTACTTTTGTCATGGATAATGACAGAGAGGTTAAGAGCCCCCTTCCATGAGCCATCGTCTCAGATTGGGGGCAGGAGTTGTCTCTGAGGGCTTGCACATAGATGCACTTTAGTTCTGTTGCTTTACCACTTTTCCTTTGCTGTAAAGATAAGTTCCTGTTATACTTTTAAATTTCTGCTTTGGATCAAAATCACAGTCCTCTTGATATGTGTGTATGTTTGTATATATACACATGAGCATGCACATATGATAGAGAAGCAGAGATAATGGAAGGAAGAGTTGGGATTTACTGTGATGAGAGGCTGGCCTGACAGATCTTCACTGCTGGGTACTGAGGTACCAGGTTAGGATTGAACCCTGAACCCTGCAGGGATCTGGCAGCCTACTCAGGCTGCATCCAGTATACCCTGACCTTGCCAGGGCAGGTGGCAGATGGAGTCTTCAAAGCCAATGAGTTCAAAAATCCGTTACTCTATCAGGGATTCTGGATGGCTTCCCTGCACACTCAAAGGTCAGCCAGTACCGTTTGCTTTGCTATCCACAATGTCGAAGGCTTAGGAAGTGGTGTAACCTCCCCCAGAGCAGGGCCCCTGGGAATTGGGGGTAGTAGTATCCCCCCCATGGGGCCATAGGAGGAACGAGAGTACCAGAGGATCCCTTACCAGAGTGCCTGTTTCTGGACCGCCCAGACAAGAGGGTGTTGGTCTGGCCATGTTGCTGCGTGTGGAGCTGACCTACATCATGAGCTTCAAGGACAATAATAGGAAACAGCTCCAGGTGTTCGTCTTTGCCTTGTGTAGTAGCGTGCAACGTGTGTGTTAATAAGTAGTAAGCTTGATTTGATGGGGAAAACAGGTGCAAAGACCATTTGATTAAATCAAATTTTACTTTTCTAAGAGAATGGAATAAGAGAATACAATCACAACATATGTAGAAAAGATCAGCAATGTTATCCTGCTTGACAGAGGTGAAAAATCCTGACACCCAAAATCCTACTCAGGGATACTCAAATATGGATCAGTCTTCCTCTTTCAAAATCTGCCTTTGTTTGTGTTATGCCTAAAAGATTCTGCACCATTGTGGCTGTGTGCTGGGACCATCTGACTGAGGCTGCTGCTCCTCTTTACTCGGGGTTACACAATTTCCAGTGTGGTGCTGAGCAGTTCTGGTACCATACACCCTGATGTGATCAGAATCTTATTTATCACCTTCAGCCTCATTAAAGGTATAAATTTAGGTCTGTAACCGAAAGCAAATCAGTCACCCAAACTTGTCTTGAAGTTACACTCTCAGCCCCTTTAAACTATCACTAGATATTTATCAGATCCTCAGCAGAGCCTGCATAGAGTCTTTCAGGTCCACAGTTCTCAGGCGAAAGCACCTGCTTCTCCAGTTTGCGTCATGGAAATGGGACCTGATCTGGTACCTAATCCAACAGAAGTTTTGGGAGTAGACTTCTTGATAAGAGTCCTGGCAAGACAGAGAGACTGACTAGAGTCATTACACAGCTTTCCACATGGCTGTGAACAACCATGTGATACAGTGAGCAACATAAGCTCTCTGGTGTCCTTCAGAGCAGATTTAGCAGACAGAAAGAAAGTGAATGGAAAGGACTCATGGAGCTACTGTGGGCATGTGCAGTTAATGGTCATTTCTACTTGGATCTTCTTGCCTATGCTGGCCCAGTGGCCTTACTTGCCTTCAGTTTCCCCCAAAATTCATCTGAACCTGGGGATTCAAGCCTAAGGTAAAAGGAGAATCTCATCACCCTCCCCATCTCTTCTGCCAAAGGTATACTACTTTCTCTTTTTTCTGTCATACCAAGAAACCTGCCTATGATGTCAAGGTTTCCCTCAGTATTTGATGAGCATGTTTGTAGTTTGGAACAGTCTCTATTTACTGAACAAGTCCTGGCTTTAAGGCTCCAGTTTTGGGGAGAATAGTTGGCACTAGATCACTGACCTTGTGGGATCTGCCTTCAGCTTGCATAAATATATGGCAATGATTTAAAATGAGTGAGATATGTCATGGTTTGTGTCTAGATGTCTCCCCAAAGCCTCTTGCACTTTTAGACAAGGCTTTTTTGGAGGTAGCTGAATCTAGAGTTTGTGACTGATTCATGATTCAGTGTTGGGATTAAGGGTGTTGGAATTAAGGATGAGTGATTTCTGGATCATTCCATGGTTGGATTGGTACTGCCCTAATCCTGGTAGACTGGATACAGTATCAGAGACAGAAAGAAGTTTGTCTCCCCTCTTCTCCCTTGTTTGCTTGCTGTTGCTGTCTTCTGCTGCCATGAACAATTGCCCCTATGCCATGTTCCATTTTGTCTTAGAGACGGCCAATTATGGGCTTAAAACTCTACAAACTAAGGCATAAATAAACCTTTCCTCTTAATTTTGGGCATCCAGTATCTTGTCTCAGCAACCAGAAAAGTAACCAACACAGGATGATATGATTTATAGACAATGAAAATACCATATCTCATAAGTAAACACTTGGTGTTGCATGACTCAATGAAAGAATAAATAATGAGATATATTATGAAACCAACTTGTTTTCTCTAGTTCTGAACTTCCAGAATCCTCCACTGAGTGGAATCTGAAGTAGCAGTCAGTTCCAGGTGGAAAAGTCATTGAAGATGACTCTGCGGTATGCTGTTCAGATGAAAGTATCCCTCATTAAACTACAAGCTTTGATCACCTTTTCTCTTGCTTAGGAGAGGTACATAAGCAAATGTCATTTCCTCCCTTGGCTCCCAAGAACTTCCATCTTATGACCCTGGCTTTGCATTTTGAGAAATATTCAGAACAACTGAAGCCTCTAAAGCATGGTGGACCTTCTTTGAGGTAATATGGGCAACCAGGACCTGGAATACTTCACTTTGTCCTTGCAGCTGGACAGCAGACTGCTGCACCCTGAGCGAGAACTGGTCAGGGAAATGACAAGGACATTAGCCCTTCTGTTGGCTGCTCTTACCAGGGAAATATTTTAGCAGCATTTTACATAAGGTAATGAATGACTCCTTCCACCCATCTATCTGTAAAGAGAAAAATAAAGGGAAATAGGATATTTTGACAGTACAAGGGACTTATTTTCGAGATTTTTTTTTAACAACTGCAAAAATTTTAGTGATGAAATTCAGCATATTGATCACAGAGAACATAAAAATGTGCCATATGTTTGAGACATGCATACACTAACAAACTTCTAGTATTTATGCCTGTTGGTGTAAGTGGTAGTGGAGAAGCAGGCACAGTTAGTGTTAATGGGGCATTGTGTTCCCAGCTGCTAGAAGGTGTGGTCAGCAAACCAAGCCAAGACCATTCAGATTTTCCCTGAGTCTTATTTCGTATACTGGATTATCTGTAGAAAAAAATGTGTTTTCTCATCTTCTGATGTAATATAAAACCAGTAACTTTCTGGAAGATCTGGAGAGAATGTAATCATACAAAACATGAAAGTGCTTAAGGTAAATACTAGAGGTATAAAAGATAACAACAGTGTGACGGAAAATAACAAATCTGCCTGAATAGAAAGTCAACAACATCTTGACTCTGTTCTCAATCACAAATGACCTTGCAGCAGCAGTTTCTGCCCTGGAGGGTCACACTCCAATAGTTATTAAATAGGAAGGAGAGTGATAATGGGATTGAGCTCGGGCTCTCTCCATCTCTAGGAACTGCATTCAGAGGTGATTGTTAACAGGATAGGACAGGCAGGCTCTTTCCTCACAGATAAAACGGATCAGCATAGTTTGTTTCACTCACTGAAAGAGCCACACCTACTCCTGATGGAGGGTCGCCAGGGGGATAGCGTTTGCCTGGGAAAGGGCCTGGACTAACAGTGGAGTTATCAGCAGAAAAGAAGCCCACTGCTCCTATAAATCTGTCTTGCTGGAGATGCTCCTGTCAGATGCTGCCTGCCATACATCACCAGTACAGCCTGCTGGGATAAAGCTGAGCATACTGCTTTCTCTAGTAATGGATGGGGAAAGGCAGGGTCTGATTTATTGATATTTGGAATACTGGTCTAAGATGGTTCTTTCAGTATAGCAAGGGAGGCCGGTGGGGATTTGGTCAGGATTGGGTAAGGATCATGATTTAATAGTGTAGATGGACACAGCAAGGTGAGGATGGCCTACCTGGGATTCAAAGAGTTTTGGGATATGGACCTCCATAGATGCTTTCTAAGAAATAATTGCTGGTTTTTTGGAAGTCCAGAAATGAAAAATGATCTTATTTTCAACTTTTACCTCTCTCAGCAAGTCTCTTGGAATAGGCCAAGTTATGGTAATAAAAACAGAATAGCAAAGTCAAATGAATATAGACTCTTCTCTGTAGGCAGTAAACTGTACTGGGGTAGTCAACTTTCATTCTGGCTCTCCAAAAACAAAAAGTAGAAGGGAACTCACAAAGGAGCCTGCCTACTTCTGTGGTTACTCACGCATTGATTGGCAGCATGAATGTGTTTTAGTTGCCTCTTGAGCACTGGATCTCTTTTCTGGTTGCTCTGATTCTGACTGGTGACTTCAGTTCCAGGCTTGCTCAGCAGAGAACATTAGTCACATAATCATCTTTCCCCATCGTCTCCCATGATATACTTCAGTTCATCAGTTTAGAAGCAAAGTGAAAATCTATGCTTTTTAGCAACTGTATCTTTGGTTAGTGTGTTATTTTATTTGAAGGTAAAATTTATTTGTACAAATAAATTTAAAGCCCATAGCGAACAGTGCTGTAATACATATTTTCTCCCATTTTAAATATAATTTAGAACATGAAATATGACATTCATAATCAAAATGCTTAGAGAAAGGGGATTTTCTAAAAATTACATTATGCAACCTGAACTTTTAGGAATATGATACGGTGAGTTGCACTCTGATTTTGTCAGAAAGAAAAGCAGTTACAAATGAGGTCGGAAAGCAGTGTGATTTCTTCCTGTGTAGCTGAGGCCCTAAATGGCACACACTTAGACACTGTACATATTGATAGTAAGTGTTCAGATTGACAGTTTGCTAGAGAAAGGTCATAAAACCATAAAACCAATCAAGAAAGTAAATGCCATCCAAAGGGATTAAGACGGACTAAATTTAAAAATGTAAACATTCTGGATTTTCCTCTCTGTTATTAATGCTTAATGAAGTCTCTGAAGGGGGCATGGAGATTTAGATCCAAATAAATCCACATCTGTTTGTGTTTTCCACTGAGCTTTATGTGCATTCTACTTCTGTGGTGGTTTGAATGTTTGTTACCCTCTCCGCAAATTCATATGTTGAAACCTAATCCCCAGTGTGATAGTATTAAAAGATGGGAAATAACTCTGTTATAAGGGCTCTGTCCTCATGAACAGAAGCATGTCTTACAGAAGAGGCCTACCCTGCGAGGGTACAGCAAATAGGCACACTGAACCAGAGAGCTACACCTCACCAGGTACCAGATTTGCTAGTGTCTTCATCTTGGACTTCTCATGCCCCAAACTGTAAGCAATACATTTCTGTGTTTATGAGTTACCCAGTCAAAGGTATTTTGTTACAGCAGAACAGAAAGCTTGGGGTATCTTCTTTGTTGCTTTGAGTCAAGGTCACATGAAGTAACAAGGCTAAATTTGACCAGCAATACCTACTCAACAGGTGAAATAGAACTGATCTGGTTGGGGCCGGGGATTTAGCTCAGTGGCTTAAGCGCCTGCCTGGTAAGCGTGAGGTCGTGAGTTCGATCCCCGGTACAAAAAAAAAAAAAAAAAACTGGTCTGGCTGCAGTGGGGCTCGCAGAATCCATACATAAGCAATCTAGGCAGAGCATCTGGTATTCTCATCATGGTTCAGGAAACTTCCCAGCAGGGATAGTGGGTGGGGCCCTCCAGGAGCAATGATGCTCCCTAACACAGGAACAGAGATTCCCAACAGGGATTAGAATCATCCTCTGATTTTAAAGAGGGTATTGGAGTTCTTTATGACCAATTTTAAGGATCAGAGTGGGATCCTTTTTTGAGGGTAACCTGGTAGTGAGATGACCAGTGTGTATGTTCCACTCACTTTGGCACACAAAGTTCAGGAATGAGGTGACAACCACTGACAGACTCTTGTTTATGGAAGAGTATATCACAAGACTCTGAAGCGTGGAAGGCGGCCATGAGAGAGCAGGTCTGCCTCTTTACCTCGAGCCTGAGAGATGACATCAACTTTGTACTTGTGTTGTGCAGCTGAGGGTGAGTGTGACAGAATCTGATTTTTCCATTTGTATTTTAAATTGTATGTTCCTAAAAATTGCACACTGTTTACCTCCCAGATAATAGCTTTTAGGGCATTACTTACAAATTATGTGATGCCTCCACTGTCTTTCAAGTGTGAAACCAACATGTTGTGTGAATGTGGACTTCCTTAAAAATAAATCTTAAATCAAGAATGAGAATCCAGAGATCCTTTCAGAGAAAGAAATCATAACTGAAAAACCCTACACTCTGAGGATAACATGGAGAAATCAGGAACCTGGTATCATCAGCACCAGCCCCAGTCTGTCTCCTCCCGTATATCAGTAGGCATAAAAGAGTTAAGAGCAGAGACCTTGAGAAAGCAGCTCTTTGTTACGAGGAAGTCACTTTTAGCTGGAGAGTTGCTGTTGCCAGAGGAGAGGCTTGAAAGCAAGAGAGGGAATAATAGGGAAGAAAAGAACTGTTGAATCACATGGGAGTCTGCAAGGACTACTCAGGCAAGATGATGTGGCTCTTACTGATTCAAGCTTATATCTTGGTAAAGCCCCCAAGTACAGATGTAGCTTCCTTTCCTGTCTTTACAGATTGTGTTTGAATTCATGGGAGCTCAGGAGACTGTCCTGCTGAGCATGGGCTTCCTCGGTAGCAGGAGCTAAGGGCACAATTAATAATAGCAGTAATACTGGGGTATGGTGCTGAGCCCCTTGGTGTAGTGGAAGTAGAGGGGCTCCAAACCTTAAATGAGAGTCCCTGAGCAACTACAAACAGAGACTGATACAATTTGATTGGCAAATTAGCTGGACAGACCAAGAAGATAATTCTATGAGACAAAGAATAATGCGGAAGCAGGAGGACCAAAAAAAGAAATATAGACCAGATTTGAGGCTTCCCTTATTCCCAGCCTAGAAGAGAAGCCTTGGACGTTAAAGACTGAGCTCCCTTCCCGATCACCAACCCCTCAACGCTGAGAGAACATTAGATGGCCTCTGTTTTTAAGGCTTTGTGCTACTGATGGGACATTCTTAGTGGCAAGAACAGTGAGTGAGATGGGAGACTGGAATATAAGATTTCTTCCATGTTGCTGCAAGCTGAACAAAGAATAGCTTTGGAAGAGAAGTATTGGGACAACAGGGAACAGAATTTGGCAGCATTGTGGGAAAGGGAAATTGGAGGCCCTGCCATCAGAAGGATTGTTGTGAGTTTGCATTTGAATTTAAAAATGATGATTTGTAAAATTGCATTCAGGATTTTAAAACTTGTGAAGTCTGACCCAGCCCGGATATCCCTGACACTTCTATGTGATTCTGGATTATTTGTGATCTATTTATGTGTGTGTGTGTGTGTGTGTGTGTATAGATACAAATGTAAATTAGTTCTTAGCATACTAAAACAGGTAGAGCTAACCATTTGATACAGTAGTGTCTTGTTTTGGAAGACTTGGGGAATTTTGTCTTGTTTTTTGCTGAATTCATTCCTGAGGTCAAGTTCAGTTTGTGAACTGAATGTGTACAGCAGATAAATGCAAGAGTTTATTCAAAAGAAAGGGAAACTAGGGAGAGGGAAGAGGGAAAGGAAGGAAGAGGAAAAAGAAAAAAAAAAAAACAAGAGTCCATACTCTTACAAGAAATAAATTGGGCACATATGTTTAAATATCACATTGTTTTGTGTGAGAAATTGAAAAGATAAATAAGAACCAAAATATGTAACAGATATATATTTGAGGAAATAGGAAGAAAACATTTAAGTGGGAAGGGGAACATGGGATGGGGGAGAGAGAAAGAAAGGAAGGGAAAAGAAAAAGAATAAAAAGAAGAAAATGGAAACAAAGCTTTTGTAAATAAGGAGGGGAAGGGAGGTTTAAGGGAGGAGAGGGGATTAGAGGAAAAGGTAATAAATGCAAGAACTATTATGATCAAAGCAGCCAAAAATTGAGGGAAGCAAAATCATTTCATCCCAGAAAGGCATAGTTCAGTTAGACTTCCTGGTAGACTACCCCTGTTGTGGTATCATCACTGTTGTTTTGACAAGAAGGGGACTCTCATGCCAGCTCCACCACCTAGGGCTGCCGGCCTTGAGCAAGTTACTGGGTCTCTCTGAAGATCAGTTTCCTCCTCTGTAAATGGGGGCATTAGTTTAAGTAAAATACCTGTTGTGATGGCCAAACACACTGATAGTGAATCTAAGGCACATCTGTGCCACTGCGGGTTGTTTGTATCACTGAAAGCTCTAAAAGGTTCGCCGTCTCTGTTCTAGCATATTTGAAAGCACCAAGTATAGAATCCAACAATGAACAGTGCTCAAAAAGTGTTTGTTTCCTTTCTACAGCCAATTAAAATTTTCTACAAAATTCTGGGAAAAATGTAACTTCACTCAGGTTTTCCAGCAGCCAATTTTCAGTGGTGCCCTTGCCGTGCTCAAATAAGGATAACTTTCTGGGGGATGTTCCAAGTGTCTCTTTTCTTTGGCTTTTGGAATTTCCAATGCTTCAGCAAGACTGGTGTCGAGAATATAAGCTGTGACACAGTGTTTCAACAAGTTCCCAGTTATATGGAGAGAGAGAGGTATGCCTCAAATGTTCTTGGCTGTGATTAACACCAAGAAATCCATTTGACATCATTATACATAGATGAAAACTGAAGCAAAAAGCTCCATAAAATAATATACAGACTGATGCGAGAAACTGTTTTTAAATTTTCAACTTTATTTTTTAAAAAGAATGCTCATCACTGACATCAAAACCAAAGAACAGGTCACTATTGTCAGCATGAAAAACACCAAAGTAAATTATATGTATTTTCAGAGAGTGTAGTGTCATTTTGATCCAGTATGGGAGTTATTTGGGATATGTCAAATCATGATCAACTGCATACATTTTTTTTGGAATCATCTTTTGTGGTCTTTTCTCTGAAACACTGGAACTCTATCATTTATCTTTGCTGGAAATCAACATCACGCCTTGGTTTTTATCTTCTCTGCATAAGATACTTTATGTCTGAGTTTGTTTCACATTTAGTTGAGCACAACAAAATTATTTTTACCACAACTATTTACCATTTGGTTAAATATAAAGACATGATCTGTGGCTTTATCACTGAAGAGCAGTGTTATATAAGGCTACAAAAAGAAGAAGAGGCAATTCTCCCTGGAGCTGTGTGCCCCTGCCACGAGGAGCTCCCTGAGGTGAGGGGTCCACATGGCTCCTTCTCCCCTGTGGGGAACCAGAAACCACACAGAGTGCCGCAGACACAGGCCTGGCCATGAAACACCTGCCCTTGAAGAAGCTGATGGAGAAGACTGTGAATTGTTCTAGTATATTGTCATTAATTACATAATTGGTGCTTTCAATTTTTTTTATTTGAAAGAGAATAAAACCAAGCAAAATGAAACAGAATAAAGCCAATCAAAGTAAAACAATGAGAACAGTACAGGACTTTAAAACAAGATAATAGGAAATCAATAATAGCTACCATCATGCCTCATGTTATCTTTAAAATAGCTGCCCATACCATAAGACGTAGTAAAAATCAAACAAAACAGAACAGAATAAAACCAATCAAAACAAAACAATAAAAGCGATACAGGATGTTGCTTTCAAATTTTGTTTGAGAGCATTAATGAAAAAGTTCCCTTCCCTCCACAGGCAAGAGGGTGGTGACCAAAGACACACACTGGCCCCACTTGAGGAGGCTCTTAGAAAGAAGTAAAAGTCCTCCCATTGAGCAAGAAGAAAAGGAAAAGAATAAAGATCCATGTGTTCAAAGGTACCAAGTTGTGAAAGAGGAGGGCCGGTACATGGGACACCAAGGAGTTCAGATGATTGAAATACAGGACACCCGGGGTTTGGAAATGAGGCCAGAAAAGGAGGGGAAAGAAGCTTCGGAATGATTTTAAGAGATGCGGCATGCTCAGCTTGATGTTTAAAAAGGATCACACTGACCATCTGGAGGAGGTGAGCAGGAGGGAAGGCACAGCTGCAGCGGTCCATGTAAGCTATGCTGGAGCCTGAAGAGGGCACAAGCCAAGGGGATGGACAGGGAAGAATGGACTTCAAAGATCTGTGAGCTAAAACTGAATGAGCAATCAGGGAGAGGGGGGTGTTCAGGATGATAGCCAGGCTTCTCTGTTGACCAGATGGATGGTCCTGCTGTTTACTGAGCTACAGAATGATAGAGAAGGGGGTTATCATGAGGGTTGAGGGAATGGGAGGCTGACAGGGAGAGAGGAGAGATTAAAGTGTTCCCGCATGCTCCAGTGGAATTTGACAGAATGCACTGTTCATGTATTACCTTCTCAAAGATACTCTTCTCAAAGATATGATTGAGTTCACAACAAAGTTACTTAAATTTTAACCATTGGACCATTGGTTACTTAAATTTTAACCATTTAACACACACTGTTCCTACCTACTGCCATTTTCTTAGCTGACTAGCAGTCAGATTCTCTTCCGGATCTAAGGTCACACAAATGATGGCACTTGGCTCACCTACTTTTTCCATGAAAATTCTTGTGCCTATAATCTGCTGACAAAAGGCTAATTAGCCTGAATTTTAAGCCCATAGTTCCTTTGAGAAAGCACATGTCAGAAAGTTCATCTCTTTAGGTACAGCCTTCCATAAGTTGAGAAAGTTCGTGTTTTTCCCCTGGCTCAGGTATCAGTGTTAGGGGGCTCCTGACTCAGCTCTGACCCTCTTAGAAGAAGAAGGAACTCCGTGGGCCAGGAGTTTGGCTCAGTGGTATAAGCACCTGCCTGGCAAGCTTGAGGCTGTGAGTTTGATCTCCAGTATAAGAAAGAAAGAAAGAAAGAAAGAAAGAAAGAAAGAAAGAAAGAAAGAAAGAAAGAAAGAAAGAAAGAAAGAGAAAGAATGAAAAGGGACCTCAGTTCAGATAGGCAGGTACTACACTTTGCAACCTTTTCCTGCCGAGGCCTAGTGAGAACTGGGAACAAATCCGCTGGAACAGCATCTGCAGACCTTAGACAGATGAGGCTGACCTTCTAACAAGGAGTGGGAAAGGGGGCACAGGCTGGGAAGAGGCATAAGGAGACAGAGTGGTTCTCAGGATATCAACGTCAGTCCTTGGAACAGGCCATGACCAGGCAGGGAATATTGAAACCTGTTCAAATCAATTTCACATGAAAGTTGGTAATATTTTTAAATCATTCCTCACCCTTATAGCCTATCCTGCTGTTACTGGCTTCTGTATATTTGTCTGCTCAGAGGTTTTGGGTCTGCTTTTCCTCAAGGAGAAGTTTCGGTGGACTAATGGTATCTGGCTGCATCCTGATTGGGTAGAGACAGAGAGAGGAATTGGAAAGTGAATTAGAGTTAATGACTATAGGCAACTCCTTCAAGTTTCTTGTTTGAAAGTGGAAAGCAAAAAAATAGACTAATAAGTACGGAAAGGGAAGGAGATTTTTCACTTTCAGAAGCAAGAAATGTGAGCATTTTTACAGGCTGAGGAAAGGCCAGTAGTGAAGGAAAGGTGGAAGACACAGGAGAGAGAGGGGATAGCTGTTGTGTAAGCTTTGACTTTGAAACAAACACAGGGCCCCACTCTTCTCAAAGTGTGGAGGGTTCCCTGTGCTTCCCATAACCCCAGGCCCTCCACGGCTTCTTCTTGTTTCCATGGCATATGAGAGTGCTTGAACCCAGGGCCTTTGCACTGAGGCCCCCCCCCCCGCCGCCCTTTTCAAAAAAATGTTTTTATTTTGAAACAGGTTCCAAGTCACTGAGTTGCCCAGGCTGAGACTGAACTTGCAGTCCTCCTGCCTCAACATCCCATAGCGCTAGGGTTACAGGCAGATGCCACCATGCTCAGCTATGCAAGTGAATGTTACTCCACAGAGTTTGAAAGTGTCCTATGCTGTTCTCAGGATCCACCCAGCATTTATGGAAAAACTCCACACCACCTCCCTCAACTAACAGAACTGAGGTACAGCCAATTGCCTATCTCCTCTCTCCTAGGGCTCTTGGTACCTAGACTTTCTCTGCATACTGACTGCATACTCTAGTGTCCTGGAATCATCTCTGCCCGCCTCCAATGTTGGCTCAGCTTTGAAAGGGCCTCTTTCCCTACCTTAGTCCTGCTGGGCCTTTTGCCAACATCCAGCAGTCCTATTCTTATTCTTTCAGCAATTTCCTTAAGTTGTCTGGAATAACCCAACCTATTTCCCATGCTCTACTCTGCTCTTTGAAACTCAGATCAGTTCCCCACTCACTCATCCTGTGCACCTCCTACGAACCGCCCCTGAATCTTGGATGTCACCTCTGTTCAGACTTCATCTGTACTTTCAGCATCATCTCTCAGTACAGAAGCTTCTTTCTGCTAAGCCCTCTCCTCCCAGGACTCTGCACATTCCCCACCTCCATTCACTTCCAACAAGCCCAGCTGTGGGCAGTCTTTGAGCATTTATTCTAAAGTTCTGAAGGGACCATTGTTGATGTGAGAGGGTACCTCTCACCACTCAGCAAGCAAAAAATAACTGTACCTTTTGGTTTCAATCAAACAACCCCCAAGATATTCAGAGGATGAAGCATCCTGGAAAATGCTCCTAAAATCTCAGCTTCGTAGAGAGGACAAAATTTCAGGAGAGAAGAGAAGAAATTATACAACCTGAAATTACATACGCTACTAAGGGTATAGAGACATGCACATATCATAGAGATGGAAAAGTCACTAGAGCTACTGTGACTTCCTGAAGGGGTGAGACTTTTCTAGGGAAAATGAATGTAAATCTTTTGGGGAAACAAACTTTCTCTGCTGTAAAAAGCAAGGAAAAGGAGGCTGAGGAGCATCAGTGTCAGACACAAGGTAGATTGAGATTTAGAAAAGGAATATGTCTAATCTCAAGTAGCTATTCTGATACCAAGGGGAGTCAGCGCTCGAAACACTGTATCACACCTGCCAAAGGTGCCGGGGAAGCATTCTTGGGAGTGGACCCCAGGCCAAGCTATAAGCACAGCAGTCCAGCAACATTGAGTCAAAAGAAACAGAGAGGTGAATCTATGAACTGACGGGAGTGAGGAAAACAAGTCAGGATGAGACAGCAGGTGAGCGGCAGAGATTCTTACCGGATCATGTTATAGTGCCTCAGACTTCCGGGCATACATACACGGCTCCACCCTCAATGTCTGTTGAAGAGGCGGCTCTAACCACCCTGGGTTGTAATGTGTGTATCCTGGCCACAGGTAATTGGATCAAGAGGGGCAAATGCTCCCCGCAGCTAGTTTATGAGGTTCGCCGTTACTTGTAACATTGCCTAACACCCTAAGATGACTTGGGTCAGTTAGAGTCTATCACTGAACTTGGAAAGAGATTTAAAGGTCACAAGATGTGGAAGACAGAATCTAGAGGTCTAGATAGGTTATAAGAAAATCATATGGTAAATATCTCAGTTATAGTAAAAAGAAATATGTGCAGAGATTAAGAATCCAACTAATAAAGACAGAAAAGCAGATAAACACAGAACTGAGTTATTAATAGCAGAGACCAGATTTTTAAAAAATCTAGAGGTTCTGATGCAGAGGTCCTGGGGATTACATTAAACTTCAAATAAAATTCCTGTATCTATTTCTATCATGGCCCCCTCTCTGGAAATTCTGTGAAAATTCATTTCCATTACTGTTCCCTGAGTATTTTTATAATGAGTCACTAAGTGCACATCCTCCCAAACTCACATTGGTTCCCGCAACCCAAAGATTCACTGGAACGTATATGGACTTGGAGTGTCCAGAAGCAAATGTGAGGAAGGTGTTTGGCCTCTATTCATTTCAACACCATTTCCCACAGTCTAGCTGTACTAAACAAAAGCCTTAAAATGTCCTGAACAGAAAAGATACTAGAGGGACCAAAATGACACAAACGGAAATGAGATTCATCCCATGGAAGGAAGCCAAACTTTCTGGGAAAGAGGCACAGATATGAAAGAGCCCCAGTCACTTGAACATGAAGAAAGCTCTTGTAGGGAAGCTCAAAAGGAATATGATTATAGGTGGTGCTTCATTGTTAGGCACAGAGAAGCATGTGAACCCAAAACCTCTAGTGGCAAGGCACCTTCGTGGTATTAAATAAGAGATGGTAGAGTCTGCTGAAACTGGTCAAAGCAATGCTTCTCATAGCGACAGACAGTCCCCTAGAGCAAAACATATATGTGCCTTCAGATGTGGTGGGAATTTTTTCTTCGGCAGAGGTGAGGGATTTGAGAATACAGGTAGTATTTTTATTACTTCTTTTCACCCTATATCCACTGGAAGACTGAGAAGTACCTCAAAGATGATCAGTGCTTGCCTTAAAAGATCAAGGTGATGTTCAGAGTTAGGTTCTGAACCATTGCTTAGGATATCAGAAGGAATCATTTCTAGCCAAGAAGGCAGTATATATTACAAAGGCACCAGGGACTGTGTTCCTTAGAGATTGGTTATCTAACTTCATTGTGATCTATAAACTGATACCAGGAGCTAGAGGAAGACAACAGAACAAAACAGACAACCTAGGATACCCCTTGCTTTGCATAATGTTAAATGGGATGTGTAAAAGAGTTTCAGAACAGGAAGTATCTAATTATTCACAGGCAATAAAATGGAAACAGATGTGCATGCCTTTGGTGCCCTAGTGCATTCTGCATGGAGAACAAATAAAAATATAGCTCAGGGCAATGTCTACAGCCTTGGAGGCATCACTGAGACCCAGTCATGTCAACCATGTCTAGAGACACAGAAACACACACATTGATGTGGTGGCCTAGAAAGATGCACAGGTGAGGTTTTAAAAAATCCTCAAGAAGCATATGTGTGGGACTTGGCAGAAATCTCTAGATACTCCCCAAAGGAGTATCTAAGGAGTGTCTAGAGAGAAAGATGAGGCTTCTAAAGTAAATCGTAGCACTAGTGCAAAGATAGAAATCCAGTGGTGAGGAAGAAGCCTAGCAGATGTTTCATGCAGGTCTCCTTTGATTAAAGACAGGGCATCTGATAAGTTCTTGAGTAACTTTGCTGTAATATATATTCATTGGAATACTTTTGATGCAAAGAACAGAATCCTGACATAACCTCAACTGAACAGTAAGAAAAAGCACCATCCCACCAGAGGGTCTAGAGATAGATCAGGAGTTCAGGGATTGTAACTTCACCGGCCAGTGATGTGTTCAGAACACCAGTTCCTCCCCACTCTTGGCCGCCCATCCTTGCTTGTAATTCACCTGCAAGGTAGTGGCAATATGGATGCAGTTATAGGTGTTTGGGTACTTTGGGAACAGCAGGACTGGAGAAAACTGTGTCAGCTGTCTGGTAAAGACCTGTGTCGTAAGGGAGAGAAACCAATGTGTGAGGAAGTTGGAGAAGTCAGTGGCCAGTGCTGGATAGACCTGTGTGAGGCGAAGCTGATTTCATATGGGGTAGGTTAGTCAGCCCTGTGGTACAAACATGGGCAGACACCTCTTGGAGCTTCACACGTTCACTCAGAGGTTTGACTCCCTGTTTCCTAAAGTGACAAGTGTCTAGAAAGTTGGGCCTGACACCGCCTTCATCCTGTTTTGGGGATAAAAATGTGAGAAGAAAGGACCAAAAGTGATGTTCTCAGGCTCACTTCATAGGTCCCAACACGAGTGTGGGAACTGGTGGGATCTGGGGGCTTTAGAAGGAAAACTCATCTCAGCCACTCCCGCTGCATGGCAGAGTATGACAGAGGGTGGGAAGGAGGCCATCAGGAATGCAGGCCGGGCTCTAATCTGGAAAGGTTTGCAGTGAAAGCTGCAGGACTGGGAAGTGGTTGGACCCAGGCTTGGCTTGCTGCTCTCCAGTTCTGAAGTTTGCTTGAACATTTTGGAATTAGCTAGGAAGTGGTTTGAGTCCATGAGGGCAAAAGATACAGTCTAGAGTTGTTGTGGGAAGAAATGGGTGGACAGGGAAGGAGTTATACCTGGAAGGTTGGACAATACTGCTAGTGAGGGAGGTGATGGCGCTTCCTGCAGTGGCTCTGAGGAAGGGGACTCTGGATCTCCAGTGTTGGACCTTTTGGCCCACATTGCTTCAAAGTCCAGCAAACTTCTGGCTATGACATGTAAGTGGAAAGCCTGTTGGGGGGTTGAGGAAGTTTCTCCTTGCTCCTAACTGAGATCTACAAGACCCTTATCCACTGTCAAGCATATGTCCCTCAAAGATTAAATAGCTCTCTCCTGGGGCCTGTGCTATCAGCTCTGCTACCTTTTGCTGCCCTCTCCTGGCTACTGACCTCATTGCAGGTAGTCCTACAGGGCTCTGATGGGTTCGTGGAAGTGTTTGATCAATCAATATTTAGGACACTCAGTACCATGTGATGTTCAGATCCTGAGGGGTAAATACACAATGCAGTAAAATCCATGGCACCTTCCTTGCAAGACAACATGGCCAAGAGAGAGAGGGAGGGAAGGAAAGAAGAAAACAAAGGGTGGAAGATATGAGTGGGAAGGAACTCATGCTCATGTACCCTTCTTCAAGCTGAGATTTACTCATCATTCTGCATATCTTCATCATCCCACTGCCTAACATCTTCACTTCAAAAAAACTTTGGAATTGAGTACTCTTTTCCCCTTTGAGGATGGAGTTCTTTGACCTCCCTCTAGTTAATGGTTACATTAGTCACCTGCCTTCTACCATCTTCCTCCCTAGCATTTCAAAGCTTGTTTTCATTTATTAAAGAAATATTTCTGAGCAAGTGCCAAGCACCCTGCCAGGCGCTGAATTACCACAGAGAAATGCTGATTTCCTGCTCTGTAGCTAATAACATAACTGCCAGTTATGTTATTAATAACAGTTGTGTTGTTACCTGGTGCAATGTTCTGTGTTAGTCATACCTAGCAAGAGTCCTGCACAGCATAATAGCGCTTTGGGGGTAGAAGGATAAACCACGAAGCGGCACACACTTTGAGCATGATGGGTACCTCGGGAACACTGAGTGCATGAGAGAGGCTGCAGAGCTAAGAGATCACTGAGCTAAGGCCAATGTCTCAACCAGCTCAGCGGAAATCAACAGCTCACGTGCTCTTTCTTATCTCCAGCACATCCGCTTCATCCTAAACTCTCTCTGATCCAACTACCTCATCTTGAGATACATATCCTGATCTCTCAGTCAGGACTGTGAACAGGTTCCAAGTCTGGTCAAAGATAATTCAAGAGCCACAGTCCAGTGTTGTAGGAGTCAATGTATACCCAGTCCTTTACATGTAGGAACTCCACAATTCTGTGATGGTTGTTCAATAAACACATGAATTTCTCATAACTATCCAGACAGAGGAGCCTAACATCCACAAAGAGTTTGGTTGTGACGGGACTCACTTGATCAGTGGAAGTGGTTCCTGTTTATTGTAGACAGAAGTGGAATGTAATCTAATTTGCCCTGTTGACCACCAAGTGGGTATAGACTCTTAAGTTGGACTAGTAGCACCAGCTGACCTGAAGGGCCAAAGGATACCACCAACAGTCCTGAGTTAAGATTTAAGACTTACCCTCTTTGCTCAGCCTGCTGACACCCCCCACTTCTAGCACCCCAGTGTGAGAGATCAGTATGGGTTGGTCTGTGAAAGTTTCCTAGTAAAGAATTTGCAGGAGGAGGCAGGTGTGGTATTATAGGCACTCAAGAAGCTAAGACATGAAGATTTTGCTCTGAGTTCAAGGCCAGCCTAGGCCAAATAGTAAATTGAAGGTTGACCTGAACTACATAGTGGGACCCTGTCTCGAAAAACCAAAAATAAAACAGAACAAAGATTTCCCCCAGCAATAACATTCCCTGAGATCTGAGAAACAAACTTCCTCAAGGGCTCTGCCCCCTCCTTCACAGATCATAGCGGGCCCCTGTGCTGCTAGTGACTGACTTTTCCTTAAAAATCCACTAGGGGCTGCAACACATTTTCTTAAAACTACAGCTGGTTTGTAATTTTGGCCTCAGACAGTAATTACAGCTGCCAGGACTCCTTGGAGAGATAATTAGGAAAGGATTCAGCACATTCATTTTATCTGCACACTTAACCATCAATTAAATCATTACCATCTAATCCTATTCCAGAGTCTAGAAATGTTCTGTGAATATATAATTTTGAAGGTATGGGAAGTTTGTTTTCAACTTGGCTTTAAGTGATTTTAAGTGAAAAATTACCCAATTTCCATAACCAGGGGAGGCCTACATATGTGCTTTCCCTATGAAGGCAGAGCTGAGTGTTCCCTGTCTTGTGGTCACTGCCTCCCTGGAGGCCTGAGCCACATAAAAGGCCAAGTAGGAATGGATTGGCAGCCAGGAGCCGGGAGTTCACTTTGATCTCTCATGGAGTTCATGATTTTCCAGAGAAGGATTAGTACCAAGATTTAGAGGTTAGTGGCTAGGAACAGAGTGGAGGATGGCTTGCTATTGCAAAGAAGTTTCTAGGAGAATCCTCCCCTGCTGGGATTCTGAAAGGATCCTGATCGACCACCCACTAACTGGAAGCTGTGAGTGGGATCTTTCAAGTGGGGAACCAAGGGGAGAATTTGGTATTTGAAAACAAGAGCTCCGGAAGCAGACTAGTAGGTTTGCATTTTGGCTTAACCCCTTCTAAGTTATATGTCCTTGAGTGAATGTCTAAATTTTTCTAAATCTCAGATTATTCAACTCTTCTTTTTTTTTTTGAGACCGGGCTTGCTTTGTAGTTCAGGCTGGCCTTGAACATTGTCCCTTAAGAGCTGGGTCCTGCATTGCCCAAAGCAAGGGAAGGAAGAGCATTGTCTGGCTATCCCCCTTGTCTCCTTTGTGTTGAGTCCCTCAAGGGGAAGCAGGATCCAGATACCCCATTTTCCCTCTCCAGAGGTGCACGTGCGATCCACTAGTTAGTACCTGCTGGCTTCTCCTGGAAATTTTAAGTCATTACTGCCCTGTGTCTGTTTGTAAGCTCACGTTGGCTCCTGGTCAATTTCCCAGGTTCTCACAAAAGCTCCTGGATAATGAAATGATGCCCAGGCAATGGGCAGTAAGAACTAAATCCTAAAGAGAACCTCGCAAGCAAGCATAAGACACTTTAGCATTACTGGCACGTCCATCATGGGGCCCGGGGCCATCTATCCTGGTGCCCTTTTCTTTGGTGTATTGAGCTTTGGCAACATGGAAGTTTGTGGGTCTGCCAAGTAAATCTGGCTGAGGGATTACCAAGGCCTTCCAGTGCTCTGGGACAGTATTACTCAGGTCTGGCCAATCTTGATTTTGAGTCATAGCCCTTTGGGCAGACACAGATGCTGCCAGCTCACCCACACCATAGTGAATACATCAGGGCACTCCCTACTGCTTCACCAATCACGCTGGCACCTTACATCAACTCTCTGTCTTTCCCTCTTGCATGCCCTGGCTTCTTTTTACATGTTAGAACACAAATGCCTTAGAGTACATGCTTCATAACCTGGACCCTTCATATCCAGAGTTGTAACTCATCACTGCCTCTGGACATCATATTCACACTGTACAAGCTAATTTTAGGACCCTGGAAGTACGATGCTCTGAGATGTTACTTCACTTCTGCACATGCTGTTTCCTTCGTCTGTGATACCAGATGAGAGGTATATATATATATATTTACTTCCTTAATTTTGCACTTGGTATTGTTTGAATATGGCTTAAGAATGTCCCCCAAAGGCCCTTAGGTCTAAATATGTCCTCAGAGGCTCATAAGGCCCCTCGAAGAGATTGTCATACTCCAGTTTCTATGGCTCCCTTTGGAAATGTGATCTTTTCCTCACAAGCGCATTCCTGCCAGATGTGACACAGCTAAGAGTGTCCGCAGCAGAGCTGGACCAATGCTAGTGCCATGCACTTGAAACCCCAACACTGTGAACTAAATAACTGTCTTCATAAAATCAGCCTTCTTCAAGTATTTTGTGATAATAACCAATAAACAGTCTACCACAACACCAAAGTATAACCACCTCTGAGTAGATACACATTTATGGTATCTCCCATAATGCTACTTTATAATTTTGTGTTTGTTTTCCTAGAGTATGAATCCCTTGGAAATGAGATTGTATCTCATTCTAAATGCCAAGCCCCTTGGATAGGCCCCACCATGTGAGTAGGTGCTCTGTGTTGACTGAATGAGAGAAGGGAGACTGGGCTTGGATTCCTAGTGGTCCAGCTTCCTGTGTGTTTAGCATGAGGTGTGCATATGTTTTCTAGACTCGATGATTGTGAGTCCTTCACTAATGTTTGTTGCATGGTTTCAAAAGAGTACACGTTTAAACACCTACACTGAAAGCTGAATAGGAAAAATCCTCACTGACAGTGCCTCATACTTTCCCTCATAGCATGAGATCTTCCCCTCTGGAGAGCTTTAGAAAAAGTCATTATGGTTCTCAAATATTTTATGCTGGATTTTGAGGTTCTGATGGGCTACAGGGTGCTACGGACTTCACACTTTGGAACAAGTTAGAGATGGCGAACAGAATGGGGATGGCCTGTTCTCCAGAAGGCTCCAGAGTCATCTGCCTCTGCTTGATCTATTCAGAAAGCACCCTTGACCCTGTGAGAGGGCCCTGCTTAGGTATGGCTTCATCTTTTCGGAAAGCCTCATTGCCTCCTATGGCTCCTGCTAAATGTGCAGCATGCACGCAGACACTGCAAAGGCATCTTATCTTCTCTGCACAGGGTTCCACATCCCCACTGCACCCTGCCGCAAGGCAGAAGAACAGGGTAATAACACACACACCTCCTGATCTGAAGAAGAAAGCATTGTCTGTGAGGGCTCTGGCATCGATAAAAAGACTGTGCTTTATTTACAATTTCATGCTGTGATCATTCCACTTAACTCTGCTGAAAGTGGCAGCTGTACCCACTGTCTCCGATATTGTGCCACACATATTTCTGTTTTTCAGACGTATTGAAATAGTTTGATAAAGTCCCAAATCTTCTCTGTTACAGAGCACAAAGAATTCTCTCAAAATAACTCACCTTTTGTAAGGCCTCAGACATCATTCTTCAGCAAACAGTGAGTTAGAGCCAGTTCTCTTCAGCTTCCCCAGAGAGCTGGATATTCCCTGGCCATAATGTCCACACGTCAGTACCGAGAATGAGACACCGAACAGGCATAGTTTATTGGTGTGGAAGCAGCAGGACCTGAGCTGAAAAGGAAGAGTAGGAGCAGCAAGAGTCTTGGTTCTTATGGAATGGAAGGGATGGCTAAGGTGTCACTGATGGCAGCAAGGAGAAGGGCTAGAGGAGTTATGAGAAAGTAAAGAAGCCAAGGTACTGAGGAGTGAAAGATACAGCCCCACAAGCCCACCCTGAGATGCACAGAATGTGAGGGATCTAAATAGCCACCTTCTGGAAAGGCTACAAAAAGACAATTGTCTTAGAGGAGTACCAGGACTCAGTTAAGGTGAGAAAGTAAATAGAAGGTTTTAATAAAGAGTAAGATTATTGAGAAGTTAGGTGATGGTTGGAGAATGATCTGGGCACACAAGAGAAAGTGGGAGACAGTGGAAAGGGGTGCTTGTTCTGAGTAGAGGAAGTATGGACATCAAGTGGGTGGCAGTGAGGGGAGGAGAGACAATGGGCAGGACAGCTAGGGGTTGAGGTCAGACAAGTATGATCTTACCTAGAGTAAATTGGATGACCAGGATGTGCTGGGATTGGGAAGATGAAACCACAGTGATTCTCAGACCAGCTGCTCTCTCGTTTGTTTGAGAAAGGAGCATCCATCACTATGTACCCTTCATTCAGTCACCATCCACTATTTATGAACACTCAGTCCAATGCACCCTTCCTTTTCTTCCCACCGCCTTAAACCTTCTTCTGTATGCCTGATCACCACCTCCCCTCCCATCTAACCTCTCCACCCTTATCTTCCCTTCTCACCAGTGCTGGTCCTTTCCTTCCTCACAAGCCAGCATGTCTTGCCTATAATACAATACCCCAGAATGATAATAATATGTTAACTTTTCTACATCAAATACCTACTTCATCCAGGCACTGGGCCATGTGCTTTATGTGTCATTTTATCAAACTCTTACCCTGTAATCAGGTGAGGTTTAAGTAACTTACCCAATATCATCAGGCAAATAAGTGATAGAGCTAGAAGACTGAAGTATATTGTAGTGTTTCTTCACAGCTTTATACCTCCTCCACACCCTTGTCTCACATGCCAGTAACTTAGGATTTGGCCTTGTGACTTGCTTTGACCAGTAGAATATAGGCGGGGTGACAATAGGCCAGTTCCAAATGAGGACTTTAAGAAGCATCACCTTTCCACCCACTCTCTTGAGCTTTGGGCATCTATTTTTAAGAATAAGACACCCTGGGGTCCAGGGATTTAGCTCAGTGACATAAGCACCTGCCTGGCAATCGCTGGGTTGTGAGTTCGCTCCCCAGTACCAAAAAAACAATAACACACCCTGGATAACAGAGGTTCCTTCAGTCTGGTCCTGGAATGAAAAGACATAAAAGCAGAACACTGCCCATATGGCAGAACTGCAGCCAACCCACAACCAAGAGCCAGATATTTGTGCTTAGTGTGTAAGCAACTAAGATTTAGAGGTAGTTACTGTCACAGAAGCTAATACAGACTTCAACTAAGATCCTTCTGCTTCCATGCATTTGCTTTAAACACACGTATCTTTCTAGACCAATGCTTCTTGAGTGTGGCCACCAAACTGACTCAGACTGGATCCAGATGTCCAGCCCTGGGCAGAGAATCTTCCCCTTCATCATTTCCCCATCAAGTTGAATCTCACACGATGTAGATGTTCCAGCTGTTTTTCTTCCAGTTCCTTCTTCCTGGAAAACTGTACAAACTTCCACATCTCACCAAGCTTCTCAGCCCCACATCTTGGCTGGTAGTAGCTTGGATGAAGACACAGTTGTATCTGTCAGAGCTCAACTGGTGCTGTGCGCAGTCACTTGGGGGATTGCAGAGCTATGCTGGTTCTACAAGATTTTTCCCTTCTCTGCTGTTACTATGTAGCTCATTGAACAGCGTGAGACTGAAACAATGCTTAAGAATTTTCAAGAAAATCCTTTTGTTTCTGACCTTCTGGCACCAATTTACTATCCCTTATGATCTCATATTCCCAAATGATTTGTGATGTAATTGCTAATTTACTTTCAGCTGTTTTCTTCTTTTGTCTCTTCTTCACCTCATCATCTGCTTAAAATAATTTCCAAACCCTGTAGAATCTGCAATGAAAAATGTGTAGTAAAATCAAGTAACTGAAAGCCCTTCATTTCTAAAACCCTGAAAGCTAATAGAGTACTTCTATTTATTTTAGTAGCTTGTTAGTCTATAGTTTTTTCCCCCACAAATGTGTTTATAAATGTTGTATTCCAATAAGATTCAACTTTAGTTGTAACACTTTGATTTCTCCATAGTAGAACATGATTTTTCCCAGTTATCTTGCCTGGAAAAACTCTAGAATGAAAATTGAGTTTGCTTTATTCGGTAGTTCTCCTATTCTATTCTGAGAAAGAATCCCATTTTCCTTGAGGATTTAATCTACCTCCTCAGTCATAGTGTAGGTAGAGGCAACCACACCCTTAGTTCCAGAAGTTTCACCCTACCCACCCTCACCCCTGCCATCATATTCCAGCATAATTCCAGTCCGCATATTCTGGAATTGGCTCAGAGTGGGCACACAACCCAATTTGCACCCAGGAATTTTGTTGAACTATCAGAAAGAATCACAGCCATGAGGTTACAAATGTGGAGTTGCTAGCTACTATCTTGATGTCAAAGCAGTAGACCTCAATCCCAGAATGGGATAACACAAACAAAAGCAGATTTGAAATATGGAAAAATAATGAGTCCTGATGACATTGTACCGCTGGATCCAGCTGTTTCCGGAGATGTCGCTGTAGGGAACTAGCATGGACCTTATAGCAAAGGTCCAAAGATAACAAATGGGATACAGCTCCCAGTCAGCATTCCAACTCTGGGCGGAAAGATAGCTAGGAAGTTGCTCCGCTAGGAAGTCATTCGGTATTGGCAAAAGCAGAGAAGAAACACACAAAATACCCAGTTATTAATTTTAAACTGAATAAACAATGAGGAGCACTCATTATAAAAGGAACTTACAGCATTGCAGATTAAACACACACACACACACTTCACGAAACAAAATAAAACAAACTGTAATAAATCACAGTCAAAGGTAAAATAAATGAAAGTGTGTAATGACTATAAGTAGTGTCTAGAGTAGAAAAGCTATCCTTATGTACTGCTACTTAACAGCAAGTTGGACTTGAGGTATCAGGTAGGAATCCCCACGCTAAAAGGTACAGGCCACACCCATGATACCAGCAAGGCCAATGCCAGGCACCCCATGCACTGCCCGCCCCAGGACTGAAGGCCTTTTACTCCGACCCCTGACCTACAGTTCTGCCCACACAGAAGAGCAGCACTCTGACTCTGCCCACTGCTTCTCTCCCATGGGGCTACAAGTTCTCAGGTTGAGCCTGTTTTAGAAGCAGAAAGTCAGGAAGCTTCATCTGGGGAGAGTCTTCTTCCTGTGAGGACTTTGCAGAGTCCTGAGGTTCTGCAGGGCATCAGATAGTGAAACAGATCCAGTGAGCCAGAAAGAGCTTGCTTTTATAACAGAGTTACTCTCACAAAACCCATTAATCCATTATGCTATTAACCTGTTAATCCATAAATGAATTATTTCATTCATGATCTTAGAGAACTCATGACCAAATCACTTCCTAAAGGCCTCACCTCTCAAATAGCATTATAAGACTTTCAGGATTAACTTTCAACATGAGTTTTGGAGAAGACACTCAAACCATGGTGTTTACCCTACTCAGTGTCCTCTCCTGACTGCTGGAACAAGAAGGCAAAGCCCATCCCATGTAGTTGAGAGACCCTGTACTGAATCCCTCCATTCTTTGGCTGACCCTTGCTTAACCAGAAGCCCAGAGTACTTTGAATGAGACAACTATCATGCCCTTAGTCAAGGAGAGTATCAGACTTCTGGGAACTAAAATCTCAACTCACACTGCTTTAAAGAGTAAAATAAATTGTTTCCTGCTAATCCAAAAGTAAGAGTTCTATTTTTCTAGGTGCACACTTGTAATCTAAGAACACAGAGGGATGAGGCAGGAGAATTGCTGAGAGTTCAAGGCTAGCTTGGGCTACAGAGCAAGCTCAAGGTCAGCACAGACTACATAGTGAAACCCTAAAAAATAAAAAAATAAAGAGTTGCATTTTAATCCAGAGGTTTAAAATGTCATAGGGACATCTGCTTTAGTCTCTGGCATTCCCTTGACTAAGTAACTCTCATCAACAGTTATGAAAATGAGGAAATGCTGATGGGGAACTGACAAGTAGATTAAAATGACAGGACATCTGAACCTAATGATCATCTTTGCAGCCTAAAACTGGGGAACCAGAAACAGTGTGTCTCCTCTTTTAGCACAACACAGCAGCATCTATGAAATATTCAAAGAAAGTCAAAATTTCATTGAACAAGTCTATGGACCTATCTGCCAGTTTATAGACGATACAAGTACTGCGGAACATATGAAACCACGGCATGAGAAAGCAGACAAATTGAGGATGTGGAAAGTTTTACAGATGGCATGAGAGGAGGAAAGCAGAACTAGAAAACTGCTTAGAAACTGAAAGACAAGGCCCCTTCAGGCATATCAGTGTTTAACTGTGTCTTATTCTGATTCAAACAAACACTGTTTAAAGACAGCTTTGAGACCACTGGGAAAAATTTGAACTCAAACCAGTATCAGGTGACATTAAGGAGTCACTGTTAATTTTATTAAGGGAAATAATGTATGGCTTTATAATTTAAGATTTTTCCTTTTAGTTGTATATGTGCATATTAATAGATGAGATGATATAATTTCTGAGATTTGATTTAAAATGTTCAAAGACAAAGAAATATTTAATTGACTTTTTAAAATGGAGTTAGTTCTGTTCAACCTCTTAGGTATGTTTATTCTATTAAGCTATGTTCCAGTGCTTAACCTAATTCTGAGCTCTTCTCCCAAACTGAGAAAAACACGACTATAAATTAAACCTTTATAAATAAAGCATGAAGGGCCTAGGGGCTGGCACAGACCTTGCTTGAGGCCTTCACTTGGTCAGTACATTATCCTTCAACCAAGCAGGCTGCAGGCTGCACGTTCTATACCTGCTCCATCCTGTGTAGACGGTGGCTGAGAATGACCACCTCCTGGTCGTGTTTGCTGCAGTGAATGTCATTCATCTCATTAAGTGAATGTGATCCCAGCAGGTGCCTAAGAAGGTCGCCCCAGGACCTGTCATCTCTTCCTCCTTTGGAGCCAATTTCAGCCACCCCTCAGTCATCTCCTTTCACTGGAGTCCACTTTCCTTACAAGAACTCAGACTTAAGCCATATCTTTTCCCTTCAGAATTTTCCACTGCTGGCCCTACTACTTTCTGTTCCCTAAATCAATTTGTGACTTGTACCTTTCCTTCTGGTCCTACTTAATCTAGAATACCTTTGTCTATTTCCTCATTATATAAATCCTACATAATCCTCAGGATTCCGTATAAGCGACACTTCCTCTTTGAGGTGTCCAGTGAACCACATGTAGAACAAAGTGCTCCCACAGTGCTTTTGGGCTTCACATTGACCAATACAGCCTCTAGGTTTTGTTTTATAGTTAGTTGGTTACATGTCTTCCCTCTTAGCTGTGAATGATCTGAGGCCTAGGATAGTATGTCCTTCCCATGGTGACAGTGGAAAGTAGGGTCTATCAGGATGCACAGAATTGGTGTATTTAGTTGAGTTAGGCTCACTCCTGACATTTATGGCAGATGCTGATTGAACCTTTAGTCTCGATCCACAGAGAAGTTTGACTATACAACAGTCAGCGGGGGGAGGAAGCTGGTCAGTGTGAGAGTGTCGAAGGGAGGATAAGATAAGACATGGTCTGCACAGCTCCTCAAGTGGGTGGAAGCACCCTGAGGAGACAGCACAGGCACCCACACACGCAGCAGGCTGAGTGCACCTCTCTCCAGTGTTTTTCTCAAGTCAGAAAATGCAGATCCTAAGCACTCTAGTGTTGTTTTAACACTAACTACATGGAGGGCTCAAGTGCAAAAGCCAATAACTTCCTTCCCATCTGCACTCACGAGTACTTCCACATCCCAGAGTGACTGGGCTCTCTAAAGGGAGAGGAGAGTTTCCACTGTCCCCACACATTCGCTCAGCTCTGGCTTCCTAACTCTCCAGTGTGCTCTTCCATCCAGTCTTCAGCCCACATTGCTTCCAGGGTCCACATCCTAAAACATAAATCAGACCACGTTCCTTCCCTAGACAAAGTCCTCTAATAACCTCCCTTTACCCTGAGTAGGATCAAGATCACGTTCCCTTGGTGATCAGGGTCCTCTGAGACCTTCTCTCTGTCCCTTAAACTTTATATTAGGGTCACACCTAGTTGCTAACTTTTTATGCTGTCTTTTTTTTTTTTGGTCTTTCTTTCTTTCTTTCTTTCTTTCTTTCTTTCTTTCTTTCTTTCTTTCTTTCTTTCAGTACCAGAATCTTCCCACTGAGCTACATCCTCTGAACCTTATCATTATCCTCGCATTGAGCTACATCCCCAACACTGTCCACCACTTTTTTTTCCCCTTTCATTTTGAGACAAAGTCTCAGCAAGTTACTGAGTTGCGCCGGCCGGACTCACGACTGCAATCCTGCTTCAGCTTCCCAGAGTCCGGGGATTATAGGTGTGCATCCCACCCACCCTCAATTTGTGCTGTCCTTTCTATCTTCTTTTTCTGGCTATATCCAGCTCATCTTTTAAATGTCTGGTTAGTAGCCATTTTATTCAGAAAATATCCTGAAGATCCTCTAGTGTGAGCAGCATGTTTCATGTCTATTCTGTCTTCTCCTAGCACAATGTGCCTGTCCCTCACCTAACACTTGGTGCCCTGGATATTATCTGTGTGTATGTCAGCCCCAGCACATCCAGCTGCTCCTTGACAATGCAGACTGAGTGTTATTCATGGTTGTGTAACTCGTACCTGGCAAAATGCCTGGTTAAAGTCAGCATTCAGCAAATTCTTGTTAGATAGGGTTCCAATTTCTTCTGTCTTACAACTTGTAAAATGATTACTGATTTCTTAGATTCTCCATGTCAGTTTTTCAAATTTACCAGCACAGTAGTTCTAATAATGTATGAAAGTGACTGAACACCAGCTCTGAAAACCAATGACATTCCATTTTCTTGGAGACTAAATGAGTCTTGCCTTCTTTGTGACACTTACTTCTCCAAGCTTTAGACAACACCTGTGAGAGATAAGACAGTAGCAGCCAAGGTCTTAGTCATCATTTCAGATGAGATTTTCAGCAGCACAAAGGCTCAAACAGTTCTCATAAAGGTCTTTGTAAGAGACTCATGTTAATTCAAGAGGTAGGTGGGGAGATGCATGACCATATCCTCCCTCCTGGAAGCTCCGAATTCCTCAATGCTTGAATCACCACGCTGGCCACCACGCTTTCAGCTTACCTCAGCAATCTTCAAGTAGCGGCTTTGCGTTTCATCACTACTGTATTGCAATGTTCTGTTCCAGGAAGGAACAGCCAAGCTTCCTTTAAAACAATCCCTTTGCAGTGGAAAATGCTGGATTTCAAGTATTCGTTTATTTATTCATTTAACCAATATGCTTTGAATACTTACTGTAGGTACCAAAAATTCATTTGTGGAATGAAAATAGATAAAAATCCTTGCTCTAACTTAAAGTACATTTGAGTGGGAAAAACAGAAAATAAACATTGTAAATGAGCATTTTCCATAATATAAGGTAGTAAGTGCTATGAAAAATAAAGCAACCAAGATGGGTTAGAAGTGTGTTTTGTTTTAAGGAGGGTTAATTTCCATGTTTTGTTTTGAAGCGGGGTCTGGCCTTGACCTCATTGTGTAGCTCAGTCTGGCCTCAGACTCTCAAGAATCCTCCTGTCTCAACCTTCTAAGTGCTAGGATTACAGGCTGAGGAAACAGTTAATACAAAAGACTTAAGGAAGTTTGTGGAAGGAATAGTGAGGGGAGTTTGTACAAGAATAGTCATGGTTGCAGAGACAGAGGGAAAAGGGGAGGAAAGGTGAGATCAGAAAGATGGGCAGAGTTCAGATTACAGAAATCCTGATAGATTTTTTTTAACTGCTTGGCCCCTTATTGGAGATGAACATGGAGCCACTGCAGATTTTCAAGAGAGATGTGACATGATTTGAGTTTACAGCTGATTTCTTTCACGGCTGGAGGTTTAGCTTAGCAGCATAAGTGGCTGCCCTAGCAAGCGCGAGGTCGTGAGTTCAATCCCTGTACCAAAAAAAAAAAAAAATCTCTCTTGCCATTTTGAGGACAAACTAAATAGGGACAAGTGGGGGAGTGGAACTATTCACTGGGATTGTATTGCTATACTCTAGGTAGAAATAGCAGAGGCTTGAACAGGCAACATAGTAAAAAGTGGTTACAGAAGTGATGTATTGTTAAAGGAAACCCAGCAGGATCTCTGGATGTGAAAGAAAGACGTGAAAGCTGATTTCTAGATTTTGGACCTGATCAAGTGGAAAAATAGAGTTGTCATGAAGTGATTGAGGAAGACTTTATGTAGAGCACCTGTACAGGGTGATCAAGAGTTACTCTAGCTAAGCTTGAAGCATCTATTGAATGTCCACAAGGAAACATCAAACAGGTAGAATTAGGCATCTAGAATTTCAGGAAAAGATTAGCCTATAGTTATAAAGATGATTGAGATGAAAATGGAGAAGAGAAGAGAACCAGAGGCCAAGAACTGTCACAATACAGTACCTATAGAGGTAGGGAAGAGAAGAAAATCAAACACTGAGAAAGTAAAAGTTACTGACATTGACCCCAAGTAACTGACACCAAGATCAAAGTCACTGACACCAAGGCCAAAGTGACCAATACAAGAGAGTGAGGTATACTGGAAAGTAGAAGAAGAAAAGAAGAAAGAATAGCCAGATGTGTCAAATAAGATGTAAATGAAGATTGGGAACTGGCATGGGCCTTATCCTGGATATGGTCCTGGATACGGGAGACTCTGGGGTACTAGACTGAATAGCAGCCTCCCAAAAGTTATGTCTGCTTCAAACCTCAGAATGTGACCTAATTTGGAAATAAGGTCTTTGCAGACGTATGTAATTAAGATGGAGTCACACTGGGTTAGGATAGATCCTAAATTCAGTAACTAATATCCTTCTGGATACATTGAGAGATAGGCAAGAAGAATACCACCTGACAACGGGGTGGAAATTGGAATGAAACCTTCGGATGGACCATAAGCCACCAAACTCTTGATTTCAGATGCTGCCTCCAGAACTGCAAGAGAACTTCTGTCACTCTAAGCCATATGGCAATCCTAAGAAACTAATGCATTTGGTAAAGCAGTCATTTAATATCTCTTGACCTCAGTTTCATACATCTGTAAAATAGAGAAAAGTAATCGTACCTGCCTCAGAGAGTTGTAGTAAAGAATAAATTAATGTTTGGAACATTCTTAAAACAGTTCATACCAAATGTTATACAGTGTTAGCAATTATAATAATTATAAATCTCTTCACTTTGTTTTGAAATTAAAACACTCATTTTTAAACTTACTTTAATTATTTTGCTTCATTTTGTGTTTTGTTTTTTGAGGTAGGGTCTTGACATGTAGTTTAGGCAGGCCTTGAGCTCACTATGTAGCCCAGGTTAGCCCCAAACTTGTGGCAATCCTCCTACCTCAGCCTCCCAAGTTTTAGGGTTACAGGCATGCACCACCATGCCCAGCAACTTGTTTTTATTTCTAACTTCGATCATTAACTTAATCTTCCCAAACTCCTAAACACCAATTTTTATATTTAATAAAATTCCCTTAATTATTTTGAAATAAATTTTTCAAACCTTATAAATCTGGCAAATAAAATTCCCCTAAATATTTAAGTAGTTTTTAAGTAATTAATTAGCTAAATTTTCCTTATCATTTCAAACTAAAGTCACAAACTTAAAAGGTCATTATATCAAATTCTTCAAATGTCAAACTCAGCAAATATTAAACAGAATTATTCCCAAGCACTTGACCATTACAATGTTAAAAAATTAAGCATTTCTATATCTTAAAAATCAACTTTATCCACTTAGTACAATAGATTTTTTAAGCATTTAAGTGTTGACTGTAGATTTAACTAATTAAGTTCACCTAAATAGACACATTAAATTCATAAATTTAGTAACATTCCAGTATATCATACTGTTAAACATTTAGCTTAACAGCATAAAACAAAGCAGAAGGAGGGTAGTAAAATGTGTATTGCACTTTAATAAGTATAACAACACAAAAGCCTCATTACCTTTTCAGACATGATGGCACATGCCTGTAATCTCAGCACTCAGGAGGCTGAGGCTGGAGGATCACTGTGAGTTGGAGGCCAGCCTGAATTACATAGCAAGACCGAGGGAAAAATAAAGCATTATTACTTCATCATATTTGTCATACCTTTCTGGCATTACAGTGTTACCATTTCAATTAATAGGGACAGAATTATCAGTTTAGATTCTCAAAAATAATTGAGATTACAAAAGGTCATTCAGGAATTGAAGTCCATCGCTGCATAGGTAAAATGACTGCACAGATGTGGGACAGGACAAGGTTAATTATATTTGCCCCTTCCCTTCCCTAATTTGGTAATTAGAATTATGCATACACAGAGCAGCTATAATCAGATCCCCAGCTGAGACTTTGCTTCACTCTTTTCCCGTCATCCTTGATTCTGTTGTCCTCTGTTGATAACTGAACCACTCAAGAGTAGGCTGTGCGTCGCGCACCATTTGTGTTCCTGATGCTCAGCACAAACAGCAGATGCTCGATACATGTTGACTACGTTAATAAATCAATAAACAAATGTGAATGTAGCATAACAAGTTCCAAATATCTTCCACTTAACTTCATCTGGACTTTTTGTCTTGTAGTAATTCCTTATCATACCTCCTCATCTGAAAGAATCAACCACTCTTCCAAATGGTTCCTTCACTGGAGCTCTTGTTTCTCGATTGGGCAAAATGAACCTTTCTCAGTAAACGCCACTGCCCATGTCACAAGTGCCATCATCTGTGACCTTCTTCCTCAAAGCTCACTGGACAATGGATTGCAACACCCCTCTCCACAGTCTAAACTAGTCACAATTCTTCTCTAGACTGAGACTCCTTTGTAAAATATTCTATTGCGCAGCTGCCATGCACAGCACAATATGCTATTGGGCCTACATTTCGATCCATAAAGGCATGGCAGAGATTGTGTCTGGCACCTACTACCTTTATTAATTGGTTTTGCTTAGACTTGGTTAACTTGCCTGTTAAAATGTAACATCTATCACAGGGGGCTGAGGAAAGGATTGACATAGGAGGTGTGACCCTCTTAGGCTAGGGCCAAGTGATTGAGTGCTTAATAAATAGTAGTAGTTACATAGTAGTTGCTATTGTTTCAGTCACCTGACTGATGGTATACTTATATTGACATGTTTTATTTGTCCACCATACTTAATTCTTAAAGAGGAGAGAGAGAGAGAGAGCACAAAAAATATAAAATGGTCTCATTGGGGAAAGGGAGAAGCTAATTAAGTTGTAAGTGGGCCCAATGTGATGTTTTTTTCATATATGCATTTGCAAAGCTGTGCTAAGCAATAAATGGTTCCCAAAGCCCTGAAATTTTGTGCTTTTTAAATAAAATTCTAAAACATAAGTATTAAGTATATATAAGAGTGAATTGTGTAATATGAATCACTTCAGATCTTGACAAACTTCGTAACTCAATGCCCTTAGATACTTCCTGTAATCAAAGTCCATTTTTTAAATTCATAGGGAGGTAGCATGCAATGTTCCACTCATCTTTTCATGTTCTTAATTTGAGATCAGTTTCAATGGCCTGTCTCACATCAGCTGTCATTTTTGTGATTGGAATGTCACTATACATTACAGTTTTTCTTGAGATAATTCTCATCTTTCATTTCAATTTGATTTCATTCAATCAAATCCTTATGTCTCAGTACAACCGAATTCACTTACAATCCCCTGTTCAAATAGGATTATAATCACCACTTCCTGTTGATACTGCTGAAGTTGCCGATACCTTCCAAACCTGTGATACTGCCTGGGAGCCCAGGGGGTCTCATAATGTGTTGCCCAATGCAACAAGCCTAGAGCAAGCTCAACTGATGTTAGGGCCACAGTGCTTAAACCCTCAGGACTGACTCTGGTGTTGAGGCCACGGTCTCCATCCACTCCCCGCTAGATCAACACTCTTCTGAACTATAGGAAAATCTTCCTTCATTCCTCATTTTATAAAAGTTTTGGCTGAACAACTTACTAGGTTGAAGAGTTGGAAAGCTGTTGTAATATGCTTGCTTTGTTTTGTTTGCTTCTGTTTTTTTCACTCTTAGTCCCAAAAGACAGAAAAAGGGTGGTGAGTAGCAGCATGATTTATTCAAGCCATACTCAATGGTCCTTCTCCTGAGACAACTGAACCTCTTTTTCAGACCCGATTTGCCTGCCCAAGTTTCCCTAGAATGTTTCTCCCAACAAGATTCTATTGCAAGACCACTGGTAGAGGTGATCCACTACTGTAAAGATGCACTGAACCTCCTTCACTTAGTCACAGTGTGGCCTTGTGTAAACCAATCTCTCTGCATTTCTGTATCTTCTAGTAAGGAACCTAACAGCATTCATTTAAAGGTGTGTAAAATTTGTAACCTAGTGCCTAGCACACAAGTACTCAGAATTGAGGAAGTGACATGTGGTCTCCTTGGTTAATAATGCAACTAATTCCAGACCACATTCATTGGTGGAGCTGGCCCTCTTGAGAGCTTGCCTTCCCTAACTGGGAACGACCTAGGCACCAGCAATGGGGCTTTCAAGGATAGGTCTCACAGCTGAGCAAGGGGTAGGGGACCCAGAACCTGATGTGCGTGAAGGTCTAGAAAGTAGAGCCTTTTGGAAGACATTCCAGGGTAGCTCCTAGCCTGGAGAATTTATATATGAATCACAATATGAAAACAGATATCTGTTCATTCTTTCCTGCTAGATTCAGAACGAACACCCATTTTTTTCAGGGGTGGGTGCGTGTGCTTACACACATGCACACATTTCATAGCTAAGGGCCATAATCAGACATGTGTTCTCTTCTACTGTGTATGCCCCAGCTTTTATTACTTTACTTAATGCCCTGGAAGGATTGCCTCACTTCCAAGCTTTTCGCTTCTAAAATAGTTCATATATTTCAGTTTGAAAATGTTTTCTGCCTTTTATAGTTTACATGTAATTTTATTATTATTATTATTACTTCATCCATGGAAGTGACTTCAGTTTTCTTTCTATGGGTGACGCATTAGTATCCATAGTCTCTACTGTAAAATACTCTGAGTGGAATTTCATTTGAATGCTGAGCTGATTGTGCTAAGTTAAATTAAAGTACCTGCAAATTCAGTCTGCAGCTCCATTAAGAAAGCCCACCATTAGCAGCTGGGAAGCAAGGAATGAGTGTTGTGTATTGTGCCATTCTTGCCCCTTTTGTCTAGTCTAGTCTTATTTGCTACCAGTCCACTCCTGAAACTATAGTCCAGTCACCTCTTTCCTGACAATTCCTCTAGTACATCCTGCTCTTTCCTGCCTTTGGCTTTTTGCATGGTCTTTTCTTTGCTTACAGTGCCCTTCTGTTCTTCTCACCCAACAAGCTCCTCTTCAGCCTAAATAGACCAGCTCAAAACTTATCCTTCAAAATTCTCTCGGTAGACCTCCTTGACCTCCTCAAAGGTTTCCACAGCAGTCATTTATACCTCTATTATTCACCTATCCCTCTGTAAGCTCTTTGAAATTAGGGCAAGCATCCACTTATGGTCTGTTATATTCCCAGCATCCATCACAGTACTGACGCTTGTTTTGTGCATATTAAAAATGTACAATGAAAAACAAAATCACCCTTTTTGTTTCTTCTTCCTACAGAAACGATGACTATGGATAAGAAGACAGCTTGTGCCAGGGACACAGTAGGACAACCATCTCACAGTGATCTTAAGTAACTTTTTCCATCCAGCGACACCCAGACAACTCCAGTGACCAAATGCTCAGCTGTAACCACAGCAATAACTGGCCCTCTTTCCAAATTCCGTTTGGTGAACCTGAATGGTCCAACCACTTTCTTCAGGTGGCTCAAGGTGATGTGTTATAGGGGGGAGCTCATCTCATTGCCAAGAACAAAGATTGGACTATGGAAGAAAGCAAGTGACATAGTGAGAGTCCCAAGAGGACCAGGATTCTTGGTGATTAATATAAGGCCCTTGGTAATGGGGACATAGCGCCTGCTCTGGCCATGGTCATTCTAACATGAAGTTACGTGTTTGAATGCCCTGGAAGGATAGAACATTTAAAAATATATCCAGGTGCTAAAAAGACAGCAGATCTCAATTCAAATTCCACTACCTTTGAGCTAATGGCTGTCTTCAGAGACTAGTTTCACCCCAAGAAGTGCTCCAACTTTACAAGGAATAGTCCCAAGAGAATAATAGGACAAGCAGGCCATTCCCCTGGAGAAACTGCAATGCAAGGAGGGTTAGTTCACAGCAAATTCACTGCCCCCTTCTATGCACATGGCAGAGTACCGGTTGACCATGGCTCTTTTTTCTGCTAAAACCAGATTCTGAATTTTGAGATTCTAGAGCATTATTTTCTAGGTCGCCAGTAGCCACTTCCTTTCAACTGGTGTTATTAGAATTAAATTTAATGTCCAACCCCGCTAAAGAGGTCTACCTCTCAATGGCGTGTGTATTCTGGAATACCCTTTCCCAAGCACATTTTTCACTGAGGGAAGAGCCTCACAGGTAGGTGCAGCATGGTGTCAGATGAGATCACAAAGACAAGACAGGGTCCCTTTAAGGGAAGGCACAGTTTGGGGGCCTTCTTGGCCTATGCGCCTTTTCAGATATTTCCATATGCAACAGCCCAGAGTTGTTGTAGGCTCAGGCAGCCACATATAGAGGTTTTCTTCGCAATGCAGACATGTCCCTCCTGTAGCACTGGGGAATGGAAATAACTACAAGAGTGAAGGTCAAGGGCTCTCCCTGGGTAGCTCATTCATTGCTCACTTCCCTCCTGCCAACTTACTGCCAGCTATGCACCTCGTCTTCACTGTTTCTGCCTCCACAAAACTGAAACCAAAGGCTTCAGCATATCCTCAGAGGGCCAGGGGTTGTTTCCTGATGGTCCTCTCTCTGTCCCATTATGGTACAAGACACCCCCTCTGCACATTTATATCTATTCCAAGACAACATTTCCCTTTTCACACTATTTCTCTGCTGTAGAATCCAGAGTTGAATTGTGGTTTACCTTCCTAGAAATATAAGTTTGAGTTAACATTTGAGTTAACATTTTAATGTGAGACTGAGTGGAAACAGGATCTTTGGATGTTATCAGAGAGTTGTGGCTGCCACATCTGCCTAGTACAAGAAATTCTACCCTGATGTCAGATCTAAAAAGGGTGGAGGCCTTTTGTTAGGTGAGGCAGTATTATTATATACCAGCTTCATGCATTCCCTGGCCTGTCTAATCATCTCCATCTCTTATTGGCTTTTGACCATGAGGATTCAAAAGGAACCCAAGTTCTGCCTGTGTCTGATGACATAAGAAAAATTCAGCTTTCTTTACCAAGGTTTCCCTCTGCCTATCCCTCCCCATTCAGATATCTTCCACCATAACAGTGTTTAGAACCAAAGCATGAAGGGTTAATGCCAGCAGGATAGTGAGCAGAAAGATTGTCACTAGATCCAGCAGAAGAGCCCAGAAGAATATCCCCAAACAAACCAGATAGGCTTCAGTAGATAGTAGGAGGCAACCATTCCACTCAACACTGACCTGTCCTTGGCAGTGGGAGCCTGGGTTGAAGGTCCTGAGGCCACTGTGCCTATTGTTCCCGTCTCAGGATCTTGCTGTCCGCTTATGCAGCCTTGGGGTACTAAAGAGCATGCTACTGGCTTGTTGAGAAGAATACAAGGTGACTCTGTGGAGATAGTCCGGCAAAGAGCACTGCCCATGTAGCAGGCAAGTGCTTTTGTGTCTGGAAAGCTTTGCCTAGCCATACAGGTGTGGCCAGAGGCTGGTTATAAATGTGAACACCTTCTGCCCAACTGTACCTCTGCCTCTGTTCTCTTGCATTCTGTTTTGTTGCCCTTTAGTTCCTAGTAAATGTTCCTTTTGAAAACTCAAGCCTTGTGTCATTGAACTTGGGGGAAGAGGATTCTCCAACATCTTTTGAAAGATAGAGAAAGACACTAAAGTATCTTGGGGAAAAAATGGAAATAGCAATAGAAAGAGAAACACTTTAATTTGATCTTAAGAAGAGACCTTGGGGAGAGCTGGTGCTAAGAAAGAAGAGATCAGGTGTTCTTCCACCTTCCTGGCACTGACTTGCTTCCATTCACTGCCATTGTCTTTAAGATCTGTCCTGGCTGCATGTTGCTACCAAAGCACCTTTCTGGCTTGTGACCTGGGCGGATCTCTCAGGCAATGGAATGTCTAGGAAATACACTGTATGTGATGGATACCAGTCAGAAAAAGGAGGGAAAAGAAAAGATTTCTACAGTATGGATGCTTTCAAAATTCTCTTAACAATCATGACTCCAAGTGCCATGATTTAGCCTTCATAGTTCTCAGTAAGCCCATGTTTCATAAGTGCCAAGAGGAGAAGAAAGTCATTCTTTCACACTTAAGGCAAGAAGGCCAACAAAAGATAAAGACAATGGCATGCTGTTTTCCTTATTAATTTGTCCTGTGGTGGAGGGTGTTTCTATTGCTGTGTAACAAACCACTACAAAATATAGTGATTTGTATAAAATTTATTAGCACACACCTGCCATCCCAGCACTGGGGGGGCTGAAGCTTGATGATCACTATGAGTTCCATACTGCTGTGGGCTGCATAGTAAGTTTCAGGACAATCTGAACTACATAGTAAGATCTTGCTCAAAAAAACAAAAAAATAGAAATTTATTGTCACTCATGTTTATGTGGTTGACTGGGCTTAAGTGATTGCTCACTCCTGGAGTCCCATGGCTGCTGCCAGATAGTGCCTGGAGCTGGCATCATCTGAAGGCCCGATTGGGCTTGATGTCATTTTGGCTCCTCAGATGGAATGACTGGAATAGCTGGAGAAGGGCTGGGCATTTCTTTATACGTGGAAAGGTGGGGCTTCCTCACAGCACAGCAGTCTCAAAATAGATTTCTTAGAACTCATTTGGCATCTCCAGAACTAGAACTTCAAGAATGCAGATTTGTCAAAGTATTCTCTTTGATGGCACATGTGGTGCTGAACATGCATAGAGAATGGGGAAGGACAGGGCAGTGGCTCTCTATGGAGAGGTAAGCAACTTAAGCTAAGGAGAAACCACTGGTTATGACTTAATGCAACCTGACAGACATCGCAAGAAACCCTAGAGGAAAATATGATTACTGTCACTGTACTAATAATGCAAAAGTATGAGTTGGGTTCTGGGTTTTGTTTTGTTTTTTTCTTGAGACACGGTGTCACCAGGTAGTTCAGGCTGGCCTTGAACTTATTATGTAGCCCAGACTGTCCTCAAAATTGCTGCAATCTTTCTGCCTCAGCCACCTGAGTGTTGGGATTACAGAGTCGTGCTTAGCTTTCTTTTCCTTTTAACTTCTCACCTGTGAACCAAAATACAGATAAAAATACTAAGTAGAAGTGCTCTGTCCCTTTTATGAAGTCTTCACAAGGATCATCATAGCTAATTTATAGAGAGGGATTTATCAAGTCTGGTTTGAATTTCAGCTGGTTTGCACCAAGTCTCCACATCACTAGTGTGGACACAGTGCTTTTTCTTGGTGCTCTCCCTCTCCTGCACAGTTCTGCCATGTGGAATAGTAGAGGTCTAGCCCATTTCTTTTCCCCATGCCCTGGTCTATTTCTAATGCATCTACCTTGCTATAACTTTCCATACAACATTATACAACCAATTCGATGAACTGAGAAAAGGACACAAATATGGATGTGTATATGACCCAAAATAATGTCTGCAAACCGTATGTGGACCCTGAGAACTCTGTGGACCATTTAGCTGACTGCTGCCACCCATTTCACAGATGGCCACCTGGAGCCATTGAGAGTATCCAGCTTGGGGTATCCAGCCACAAGGATTGCTGCACACTCCAGACAGACAGGATGGCATACCTGTTTCTTGCTGTCCCCTCCCATGTCCCTGTAAAGAATGCCTCCCCCAAGTAGGATTCCTGAGACTTTAGCTGGTCCAGAGCACAGCTAGAGGCTGAGAGGTCATTGAGATCCCTGCGAGACCCAGATATTCTGTCTGGCAGAAACCCTTGACTCTTCTCCCACAAGACCTCTGTCAAACAGAGAATGCTACCCTTCAGTAGCTTTTGGCTGTCACTGTGGGCACTTCCCTAATTGTAGACCCAGTAACCCCTGCCACACAGATTCCACTTTGAGATCTTCTAAGCTGAAGAGAAGCCATTGGCAGTTCAGGAAACTCTGGCTTATCTCTGACGTGCCTTTTGCAGAGAACAGGCACGTTTGAATAGATGCTTTGCAGAACAGCATGCACTGTCCCACTCTCTCTTGAACTGCAATCATTCCAAAATAAGCCAAGCTTCATAGGAGTGAAACGTAGAAGGCTGAGAAAAAGAAATAGAAAAATTGTCCCACCCAAGAAGACCTGCAGGACAACACTAAGGAAAACCAGAAAAGAGAAGTTGGCTTGTGTTCTACGTGCTGCAGAAGGTGAGTCTGGGTCCTGGTCTCTGAGCTCAGGACAGATATGAAGCAAAAAGAAGTTCTGAGCAGTGTCATGGACCTCACTGGGCATCCCTGATGGCAGATATAAGGCTTCCTTTGTGAGATCAGATCAAGCCTCTACCAGGGCCTGTGACAGGGGTTCACTCAAAAGGCTTGTCACTTTCTGCCTAGGACCCCTGCACCAAAAAATCAACTAGCAGTACAATTATCTCAGTGACCTCCCTCCTTAGTGTCTTCCTACTTATGCCCAGGAGCTCTGAGCTTAGGAAGGAGGCTGCCAAGATTAAAGGTTGGGAGATGGCCCTGAAGTCTTATCATCTTGGGTAAGCTTCAGTAGCATCAGGATCCCAAGCTCATTCTTAGGCTGATGCCAGACTTTCGCAGCAGACAGTCATTCCCATGGTACGTTCATCTGATAAGGAAGGAAAATCAGGCCAGAGGGACCTAGGCCATAGATGCTGTTCTTCTGTGTCGTTGATGCTGCCTCCCTAAACTACATCATAAGACAGATCACGCCTTAAAAGCTGGATGAGCATTGCCAGACAGTGGAGAAAGCATATGTATCAATATGAAATATATTGATGATAGTCAATATTATGTCCTATAGTTTACAGTACAGAGCATTGCCTTGATTCCATGCAGAAACGGTGGTTTTTAAAAAGTTAATTTTATTGGCTCAATCCTAAATTTATTGTAGCTAACATCCATTGCATTAAATTACAAACCAGCATTTGATATAGGAATATCGATGAGTTTTCCTAGCAAGTGAACATCATCTCCCGGAAATTGATTTCCTCAACTTAAATAACATTCTTTTTTTCACGATGACAGCATCCACAGGCTTAATTTTGGATTTAAACCAGATATGAATGTATCAAAGAATGACAATTTTTCCAATTTGCAAAACTCAAAGCTTTCAAGAGAATAATAAACTCATTTCTTCAAATACCTAAAAAAAAATACCCAAAGAAATTTGTCAGGATTTCAGAAATGATATCATGAACTATATAATCTGGTAAATAAACCTTCCAAAAGCAAGTTATGCCTTCATTTCAAAGAGTAATGAATTTTGAACTAAATTAAAAATTTTTATGCTTAAAGATTTTTAAAAATCCTTACTTTGAAAACACATTAAAGATATAAACAAGATAAAAGGCTAAATAAAGAGAGTCATTGCAAAAAAGAATCATACATTTTAAAAAAAGAAACAAATGCACTATCCTTGTCTGTATGTTGTTTCTGTAACTCAGATTAGACTTTGTTGGGGGGTCACTGGGTCAGCTGGCTCTAGCAGGGCTTGTGAACTTCCTTGGCCAAATAATAAATCTGCGTTATTGCCCAACATAACATTAGGTCCATGTTTTCTAGCTTTGTTTGCAGTATGGAAAGGGGGAATACAAGATGTTTTATTAAGATAAGATCCAGGTAACCCTATGCCATGCTCAGCAGACATCCTTGTGAGGTGCAGGTGGTCCTGAACCCTTGACAAGATGAAACAGCCTCCCTACATGACTTTATGGGTCAAGATAATGCCATTTGGCAGCAACTACAGAGGAGCAAAGGAGAATGTATCTGTGTCACCAAACAGATAAAAACGCTGGGGGGTGCGCAAACATGAGTGTGTACATGTGCACATGTGCAGGGCACTAGGGGTAAATATTACCCAAAGCCCCAGTGAGGTGTCCTACTTTATTCTTATGTTTTAGTTTATTGTCTTAAATTTTAAAAAAGAAGGCGGAATTTCAAAAGATATAAACAGTGGGCTCAAATGAAACCCAAGGTATATGTCTATAACTTTATTTATATGCTTATTATATCTGGTAGACCAAACATTGCCATTTGGCTGATTGTGTGTATTATGTCAATTTTCCCAGCTGATGCAAAAGCAGCCATGGGCAGCCATCTTTATAGAGGACTGTTCCTGTGTGTGAGCTTCAGTGGAACCCACTGTCCCTGTGTCCTTTTCTGACCTGGAAGAGAAGAACAGCTTAGCAGAACAGTACAACCTTTAAGTCTGATGTTTCCACAAGGAAGACTCCAGAAGGAAGACAAATCCTTATACAAGAAAGCATTTATATAAATGAATGAAGAACACTCTGGGAGGCCAAGATAAAAGCATCTCAAATTGAAGCCCAGCTTTGATAATTTAGCAATTTAGTGAGGCCCTATCTCAAAATTTAAAAAGTGTGAAGGTCCTGCATTGAATCAGGGAGAGAGGGAGAGAGAGAGAGAAGAAGGAGGAGGAGGAGGCAGCGGAGGAGGAAAAAAGAAGAGGATTGCAGAGAACATGCCCTGTCAGAGCTGGGCAACTTGACCTTGTGTATCTCTTTGCAGCAAGGTCTCTGGGTCTTATGGGAATTGCTGAATGGGAATGCCAGAAACAAGATGAGGCTTCATTAATGCACCTGCCCACCTTGCGCGAATAGACTAGTCTCAGAAGCCTCCTGTCTCCTTAAGTACCTATGGAGTACAGTCCTGCCAGCTCTCCCTTCTCACTTGGTGCAAGATTCCCCATAGCATTCATGTCCCTAACCAGTCTCCAGCTAGCACAGGTATCCCTTAGTTCTTAGTTCCATCTTCAGGGAGTTTTCATTTTTATCAAGGGATCTGAAAGGAATTTCACTTGTCCAGAAAGCTCCTTTAACAATACCTGATGATGTATTCTTATTACCATTAATGTGTCTCAGAAAACCAGGACTGCCTCTCTCTAAAGCAGAGAAGATTCCATCTTGGATTAAATACCAAAATAGCTTCTCTATTAAAGCTACCTCCCCACAACCAAGAGCTCGTCACCATCCTGCAAGTAAGCTAGAGAAAAGGAAGGGAGGGAGGCAGTAAAGAGCACCCTGGAAGGGAAACTTGTTGACAAAGAAGCAAGTGATGACAAGAGGAAAGTCTGTGTGGATGGCTCACAGTCAAAGGCAGGAAGGAGGGAGGGTCCTGAGCACTTACTTCCCTGGCCTACTTCTGTAAGCACCAGCCTGTAATCCCTTGCCTAGGGCTGCAATAGAAATCTTTATCCCAGGAAGCTCTAGGTTTGCCTTCAGCTCATGCCACTCAGGTCTGTGCTCCTGATAACATCATAACTGTTGTCTGTGGATATCAAAACTGAGTACCTTCCTTTTTCAAACTGTATGGCTCACACAGCCAGCACTGCCCATCCACTAGCCCCTGGATGCACCAACTGTAGAAAGTCACCCTGGTAGCTGTTTGTTTTGAAAATAAAATCATGAAGTCCATTATATCCATTCGGTCAAGAATATCAATCTGATTATCTGTGGGAGGGTAGGGAAAAAGATGACATGTGTGGGTACTTTTTTACTTTTTTCAAATCTGAAAAGGAAAAGGACTACAGTCTTAAATCATAGTCAGATGACTGTCTGAGAAGCTCCTGCCCTCTAGTGGCTAAAGATTTCACATAGTTCGCCCAAACGTTGACCCAATGTTTAGGCTGTCTTGAGATCCAGAACTAAGCCTGTCCAAAGGGCTACCTCTGGGGACAGCAGGTAACTCTGAGCTTTACGGCATGATGTTGTATTCCCCATTAGATAATGATGAAAGAAGCCCAGAGACTTCACTTGGGAACCTCCACAGCAGTGATCAAGAAAAAGTCCTCTGAGGGGAGATACAGCCTGTGTAAGACCCAGTGTTTCCATGCAAGTGACCATCAAGAAACATCACATCATCCCTTGGTCAGAAAGTCTTCTCCAGCTGCAGCCATGCCTTTCACACCTCCAGACATCATTAACCCATTATTAACCCATCATTAACCCAGCTGCAGCCATGCCTTTCACACCTCCAGACATCATTAACCCATTATTAACCCATCATTAACCCCGCAATGGCTCTGAGTAATCATGACCCTCTCTGCAGACTGTATACCCTTACTCTCAAGCCCAACTATTCTATGTGGTAGCAGGTGGGATTTCAAAAGCTGTTGGCAGAGATGTGATTACCAGGTGCTAAAAACAGTGTAGGCCATCTGAACCCACCCAGCAATACTATCATCTGGGTCCATCATTCGACCAAGTGCCAGTCAAGACAGTTGTCCTCCAGAGAGAATCAGCTCTATGAAACTGCACAGATGGTTTTCAAATGCCAAGCTAGACCAATCACAGTCAGAGGTTTTAGAGTTCCTGAGGTTCTGGTGCACATGGTTTTTATTTTCAGAATTAAGCTATTCTACCAAATGACTGCTGAGCAGGTAGCTGTCCAATCCTGGGGGCTTCAGGAAAGTACAGCGAGGCTCTTCACTTTGGATACCATAGCCAGCCACTTGTGAGGATTCTGAACAAAAGGTATTTCCAGTAAAAGAAGGAGTTAGGGATGAATGTCCAGAACTGAGAGATAGTACTAAGGACTAAATGTTCATGCTCCCCTAAATTCTAAGGCTGAAACCCTTAGCCTCAATATGATGGCATTTGGAAGTAGGATTAGATGAGGATTAGATTTATGAAAGAAGGGCCCCCATCATGAGATTAGTATTCTTTTTTTTTAAGGGAAGAGACTCTCTCCCTCCCTTCTTCTCTCCCTCTCTCCCTCTCTCCCTCTCTCCCTCCTCCCATGTCAGAACACAGGCAGAAGACAGCTGCTATGAACAAAGAAGTGAGCTTTTGCCAGACACTGAATCTGCCAGCACTTTGATCTTGGATTTCACAACCTCCAAAACTTTGAGAAATAAATGTCTCTTATTTAAGTCACTCGGTTTATGGTGTTTTGTTATAGCAATCTAAGATAGTTGCTGCTGACTCATAGCAGTTGGTGACAGCTGATGATTCATTGCAAACGGTGTGTGGGGAAAGAAGGTAGATACAGGTATACATGTAATGATTGGAGACATCACACACATTTCTATATGATTGCCATTTTATTAGATTTATGGGACTTTCTACAAGATTTTTGCCTGTCTTCATATATTACAGCAGTTTTAAACATCTTTAAACATTTAACAATCAATTTTAAAATTGATTGCCCAAACATCTACTTATAAGAAAATATCAACTAGCTTCACTAACTCTATATCAGCAATTTCTCTCTAAAACTTCTCAAGCAAAAACATCTTATTAATATCTAGCTTAAATTCTTCTTATGTTTTCTCCTTGTATATGACATTCTATTGAAGAGGCTGGACCACTCATGTTAGACTCTATTAAAGACCAAATCTCTGCTGTTATTTTTTGCATTAAAATTCTCTTTGAAGAAGAAAAATCCCCCCTATATTTTTCATTTTTATTCCATCCTAGAATTGCATTTACTCCCTATGGAATTCAGCAAATCACACAATAACTGATTTTCAATATATTTTAATTTCATTAAGAAAATAATGAATGGCTTTAAGGAGTAAACACAATTGAAATATGGGAAGAATTTCCTTTAAAATGTTTAAGCTTAAAAAACGTTTTAGTATTTTCCAGAGGGGAAAAAAGGGTTACATTTTCTGAAAAGGTACTTATAAAGATTCATTCTCTAGCCATTTTACAAAATAAAGCTTCATGTCCATAGCATTTCAAGGCTTGTTAATCTGGCATGTCCAAGAACTTGATCTTCAAAGATATGTGGGATATGTTGCACTATAGTAAACTACACAAAAATCTATCCAGATTGGTAAGAACTAGAGGGAACCGATCCCTCCAAAATAATATAAGATTCACAGTCTATTCTAAAATCTATTAAATAAGCCCCAACAATGGACTGGGGTGCTTATGTGCATTCATGTATATTTCCATATTCCTTTCTGAAAACCCGTAGTTGTCATCCTTCCCATTACTGGGACAAAGTACCCAACTGTTTTTGATTACTTTTCTCTCATTGCTGAGACAAAATATCTGACACCCAAAATTGGGGAAGGAAAGGTTTATTTCTTACAGTTCTTGAAGGTTTCAGTCCATACTCAGCTGGTTCAAGGCAGGGTAGTGTGGCTGGGGGGCAGCGATTCATGGCTGTTGCAAACAGCAAGATGTGAACCAGCGAGAGAAACACATTTTTCCCACCATTACATTGTATGCTGGCTCCACCCCTGGGTGGGTGTAGCACTCATACCACCAATCTAAGCACTAGACAATGAACCAATCACTAACATTAGATTTGGCTGTGTCCGTGATTGCATGAGGCTGGGAAGGGACCATTGAACATAAACCATACCACCAACACCCATGACTCAAAAGAGGAGAAGTTTAATTTAGCTTACAGTTTTGGTGGATTCAGTCCATGGTAAGCTGGATCTAAGGTTTAAAACAGCCTGGTGGCAGGACATAGCTGAGAAAAACGGCTCAACCTTTGACACCCAGGAAGCACAGAGAATGTAGGGAAATAGAGAGGAGCTGGGGACAAGAATACGTTTTTCCAGGTCATGTTGCCAGGTGACTCACCTGTCAAACTAGGTACCATCTCTTATGGATGAATCCATTGATGAATATAGCACCCCCATGATCCAAGCACCTTCCAAAACCATGAGACTTTGGGGAACATTTTATACCTAAATCAAAACAGAGACCATCAGGTAATATGTCCTGGCCAGAAGGTGGATGCTAGCATGACATACATAAAAGGCAAATTCTAAGGCAAATCCAATCTCAAACCAAGAAGAAAGGTGCCATTATTCAGGAGTTAGTCCAGGCAAGAATGTATTGTCCAAACAAGACTAACAAACTGAAAAGGAGACAAACAGACAAAGACAGTAGTTTAGTGCAGCCTAGATCTTGAAGAACACTCCAGGGTTGGTGGCCAGAGCTACATGTGTATGCTTTACCCTCCATTTGGAATCTTCTCATGCATGTCCCTCCCCCTTTTCCTACCAGTTCCTCCTGTCATGGATCTTAGCTTAGATGTAATTTATGTTTTCAAAGACTTTCCAACTCTATGGAATTCAGCCTTTATTGGGAAATATTTGGCAGACAATCAAAGCTCCTCAGTCCAGAAATTACATAATGATGTTTTGCATGTTGGCTCCATTACCCTGGCTACAATGTGAGATAGATTAGAAGGGGCCAGAATGGAGTAAACAACTCTAAATCTGGCTATTAACCTACTTCTTCCCTCATTCTACCAAGTACCATCAATTCTATATCCTAAATATTGCTCAAAGGCATCCTTGTAGTTCTCTATTCACTAGCATTATTACATTTTGTCCCTCTCAATCTTTTCCCCAAATTACAGTCTTGTGCTCCAACTGATCCTTTTCCTGGCCTCCAGATAGGTCTCTCTAAAGCAAAAATCTGTGTTACTCACTTGAAAATGTAATGATTCTCTTGTTTTTACCGTAATACCTAACATGTCTGGCATGTCCTACAAACTTTGCAAGGTCTGGCCTCACCTTAGCCTGCTGAAGGTAACACTGTGGAATATTGCCCAAATGTATCCTGTAGGACAAAGATACTTATTTTCTCAGCTGTACAAGTGCTGCCACTAACAACCCATAGCTCAGTCACTCTCCACACAATGCCTTCAGTCAAAGGAAGCTACTTCACCCAGTGTTATATATCCTCCCTTATACAATAACTGCTTGGTACACAATTGGCAAGGCTTAGACCCTTTGGCTCAATTCAGGGCATATCTAATGAACAGTCTAGCTCCAGATCTCCTCATGGGATGAGTTGAAGCATGTGCTATAGCTGAATTGTACTTGAACTTCTCTTTTTTCCCAGTCTGCATCTTTCATTCTCTCATAGGTATTATCCTAGAAAGTATACCCCAAGAAACATCTTCTATATAAATTTGTCTCAGAGTCTATTTTGAAGAAAGCTTAAGCTAAAATACCCTCCCAACTCTGTAGAAATTTCATACAAAACTTTTATCAGTTCCTTGGGTCACTAAGAACTCTGAAGTTCATTGGGTTTTTGTATGAGGTATTGCTTCTAACATATTTCCTACTTTTCTTCTACATATCCATTTTACTGATCTAATTCCTGTTTAACCTTCAAGTCCCAGATGCACTTCCATTGAGGAGTTATCTCTAATACCTGAGCTCAGGCACCCCACTTTTATGCTGAGCTCAGGCACCCCACTTTTATGCTGTCCAAGCCCTTTGTAATACTCCTGGCTGAGTAATTAGAGTACTATGGTGCATTATAATTATATATCACATGATTGTCTTCCCTATAAACCTACATCTTCTGCAAAGATAAGGAATCTATTGTCTAGCACTGTATCTCTAGGGCATACTGCAATACCTAGAACACAATAGGTTTCCCAAAATATTTACTAAATGACTAAAGAGGTAGAAAATAAAAAAGGAAGGAACCAGCAGCAGGATAAAAGAGAAGGGATCATATTTTATATTTAGATAGTAAAATTAATGTCATGGTGACAGAAAGAACATAGGAATAAAGGTGAAGAAGAATTTAGAATAACTCCTAAGTTTCTACATATATAAGTAGGTGCTATGGCTTGTGTCCAGATGTCCCCTAAAAGCTCCATGCAATCATAGGTCAGGTTTTCAGGAGGTGGCTGAATCTAGAGTGTATGGTGATCTCATGATGCAGTACTAGAATTAAAAGTGATAGGATTAAGGATGAGTGATTAATAAATCAGTCCACTGATTGGTTTGGCAATGCCAGTAGCCTATATACATCATCTGCCTGCCATGAATGGTTTTCTTCTGCAAGGCACCCTGTCTTGGAGCCACCCAATTATGGACTGAAACCTCTACAAATTTTGAACTAAATAAGTCTTTCCTCCTTTAACCTTGAATGTCAGGTATTTTGTGAACCATCAAGTCAAAAAGAGCTTGGAATGAAGTTTTTCAACTCCTAAAAGAAAACAACTTCCAAAATAGATTGAAGTATACTGCAAAACTGTCTTTCAAAATTAATGAGAGACCAAACCCTCTCTGACTCCGCCCAAGTGCTCCGCCAAGGCTCAACCACTGAGCCAGGCCCCTCCTTCCTCTGAGCCCAGCCCACCAGCCCCACCTTTCTGTCCTTGAAGACTTGCCACTTGGGTGTCGCAGGGCCCCTCCTCCTCCCCTCCTTCCTCACTCTCTCCCCTCCTTCCCTCAGAGGATGTCTGCCTTTCAGCTCAACCTGGTCCCACTCAAGGGCTTCATCACTGTCCTACAGTGGGCAAGGCACTAGGTCCATTCCACACATATGGGAAATTACGCTCCATGTCTTAAGAAGAATTGTCTGAGGGAGGAGCTAAAGATGGCAGACCAATAAGTAACAGGATAAGGAGCCTCTCTGAGAGAGACAGCTCAGATACCAGAATAAAACATCCTGGAGAGATCTGGACAGAGGGAGATGGATCCTCTCAACCCAGGAAGAAACTGAAGGGAAAAGAGCTCAAATACAAAGTCCCAGGGCTACTGTTAGAGAAGCTAAGATCAGTGGTCACAGCACTCTTGCCGAGCTGCCTGAATTCTTGTGGCCAGGTCTGGCCTGAGCGCTCGAACCCGCGCCGATGTAACTGGCTTGAGTGGCCCCCATGCAAGGAGCTGAGCCACCCTGTGTGCGACTCGCACAGAGCCGCCTTGAACTCAAGCTGCAGCCATGCTGAAGTCAGAGCTGGGGAGCCCAACAGAGAATGTAGCCAGAAAGGGACCTGCATTAACCCATGGTGAGTGCTGGGAATAAGACCCTCCCACGGGAAAGGACTACGCTTTCTCATGTGGACCAACTGGATGACATGTTGGAGTCGAGCAGGACAGGCCAAAACTGGGAATGGCAGTGACTTTGGTTGGTTGCTCTGCTCCCAGAGCAGATTGGTGGGGTCAGCTTGGCCTGGGTCACACCTCTGACTGGGACCCAATAAGTCATCCCAAACTGATTCCGTGCGCACAGCACGCACTGACACAGTGAAGGCCCACAAAGGTTGACTGGCCCAGAGGGGAGGGGCCAGCATACACTGCCCCTGCCTGCACCCAGTGACTGACAGCAGACTGGAGAGGGCAGAAACCCCTAGGCAGCATACTTCAGGAGAGCTGTAACCAACAGGGAAAGGGGCTGGGAACTCCACTGTACACTTGTATGGAAGGAACCAAAAAAATGGCAAGAGAAAGAAATAACAAAAAGCCCCCAGCACCCAACCCCAAGAATATTGATCCAGGAGAGGTAAATACAAAAGAGATTGAGGGCAGCAAACATGCAACATCAAACATGACATCAGTGGACGTTAAGAGATATCTTCAGGATCTCGTAGGTGAGTTCAAAAATGAAATATTAATTCAAGTTAAGCAAGGTATAAGTAGATTAATAAAAGAAATGCTAAACACCTCTCAAAAAGACACAGACGGAAGAATGGAGGAACACAAAAGAAGGAGAGAAACATTCAATGAAGAATATAAAGAAAACCTAGAATACATGAAGTAGATTCAAAGAGATTACCAAGAAACTAAAAACTCCATTGAAAGCTGACAAAACTGCTTGAAAGAAACTAAGGATAGATTATCAAAACTTGAAGACAGGTTTGCAATGTGTGATCATGAAAGGAAAGATCTCTTAAAAATAACAAGGAAACAGGCAGTAACAATACAAAGGCTAGAAGACTAAAGGAGGATCTATAACCTAAGAATAAAATATGTGAATGAAGAAGCAGGAGTCAAAACAAAGGAATTACAAAGGCTATTCACAGAAATAATTAAGGAAAACTTCCCAAGCATAACAAAGGGAAATGATATGCAGATGTATGAAGCCACCTACAACAAAAATGGAACTACACCCAGACACATAATAATCTCCCAGAAATTCAATATAAGAACAGAATATTAAAAGCTGTCAGAGAAAAGAAACATCACCTATAAAGGAAAACCCATAAAAATCATGGCAGATTTCTCAACACAGACCATCAAATCAAGAAGAGCTTGGAGCGAAGTAATTCAAGCCCTGAAAGAAAATAACCTCCAGCCCAGATTGATGTACCCGGCAAAACTGTCTCTAGAAATTAATGGAGAAACAAGATGCTTCCATGACAAACAGGGACTGGGGGAATTTGTGACCACCAATCCAACCCTACAAAAAATACTGAAGGACATTCTAAAGAGAGAGAGAAAAAAAATACTAGGATTTCAGGAACAGTGGTAGAGAGGCCTCAATGAACGAGGCAGACAGTGGAATGAAAGAGGAAAATAGACAACCAATGGTTGGAACCAATGGAAAAATAGAATAGCAGAAATGTGGCAGAGAAGGTTGGCTGTAGTCTGTAACATAGATGGCCTTGATATACTAACAAAAAGAAACACAGGAAGACTAGATCAGGAGATAGGGTCCATCAAGATGCTCTGTATTGGAAACATAATTAACCTAAAAGAGGGTTTATGGACAGAAAGTCAAATATGAGAAAACAATGCTCCATGTGACAGGGGACCAGAGAGAAATAGGGGCAACTCAACCAGCACCTGCAGATAGGTTGAAAGGACATGATACTTTTGTGCAGTAGGGAACTACTCAGCTATAACGAAGGAAAACCTTGAGGCTTTTATACGTAAAGGAATACAACTCGAGATTAAGCCCAGGAGTCAGAAGATTCAGAGCCAGTTAGGGTAAATAGCAGGTTGCTCCCCCCAATCTAAAAACTGAGGGAGTTAATGGGACCCAAAATGTGCAGTGCACCCTGCGGGAGTGAAAGGGGAGGAATAGTCTTAAAAAAGAAGGCAGAGGATATTGTTAATAGTGTAACAGGATTTAAAATCTGCATTATTCTCACCACTCTGTTTAGATGGATTATATTCTGTTCCAGTTTGTCTACTTACACTAGATTTGAGGGCACAGACAGCTATCCCAAAAATTGCAGGATATACTATGGAAATCATCCTTAATTTCCTATTAACTTAATCTGAAGCCCTGTATAACTTACACTGTCTTATTATGACTGATATTATTTGAATATGGTTTGTTAGATTGCTGTTTTGTATTGACTGATTTTATTCTAATCTGTTATGATTGATAGTATCAAGTCTAAGAGTATAGGCCACTATACTGAAGATGACAAGATTCATTAGGATACCCACTCTGGTTTGATTATTACCTGCTTTTGAAGTCTTATAATGTCTCCAATATTTTGTTTTTATTAATATTGTTATATACTGCTGAGACATCATAGTAACCATTGTAGATCACCTTGTATCACAGTTTTATATGACTTTTTCATTTCAGGTTTTTCCAGGAATTTGTTTTATTTTGTCTTGCTTTGTTTTGTTTTCCCCTCTAATACAGAAAGGATAGATACACAGGTAGAGACTCATGCATATGTAGAACTTATAAACAGTCTATGAGAACCAATTATATAATGCATCACAAAACGAACAACTACTTTGAAGACAAAGAGACACTACAGTACCCAGTGCTGATTTTTTTTTTTTTTTTTTGTGCCAGGGATTGAACTCACAACCTCGTGCTTGCCAAGCAGGGACTTACACTGCTGAGCTAAACCCCTGGCCCCCCCAGTGCTGATTTTGAAGCATCATAATATGAAATCCAGCAATACTATCATTCTTTATTCAGAGTGATTTTAGCCTGTTTTATTTTGTTTAAATTCAACATACATGAAAGTAAAGACAGTTATTTTGAAGAGAATGAGAGACACTATGACAGCCATTGTTGGCTTCCCTATCGTCTGGTCTTGAAGACCTAAAACACCTTCCTCATCCTGTTCAGATCAGTTCCATACTATGTTGTTTCATGTGAATTCTCTGTATGTAAAGATATGGACAACTATTTGTAAGAAAACAAGAAACAATATGATAGATAGTGAAGATCTCTGATTGTCTTGCTTTGAAATTTATGCCTCTTACATTGCTTTCTTGTGTTCTGTTTTGTTTTGTTGTGTTGTGTTTAATTTTAGCCTCTTTAAAACAAAATTAATGAGAAATAAGCTAATTCCATGACAAAGAATGACTGAAAAAATTCATGACCTCCAAACCAATAATACAAAGGGAACTGAACAACATTCTAGACAGAGATAAAAATGACCACAATTCCAAGAAAAAGAGAAAAACAACCAAGCAGAGCAAGAAATTAAATAGAGAGGAAAAGTTGGGAACCAACAGCAGGAAACCAACATGACAAAGATAAACCAAAACAAATCAGTTATAATGATCAATGTAGTAGTCTCAATTCATCAATAAAAACATGCAGATTGGTAGAATGGATAAAGAAAGAAAATGTAACAATATACTGTATACAAGAAACACATTTAACTCAGGGCCGGGGATTTAGGTCAGTAGCTTAAGCGCCTGCCTGGCAAGCGTGAGGTCATGAGTTTGATCCCTGATAGCCAAAAAAAAAAAAGAAACACATTTAACTCAAAAAGAAATCCATACACTAAAACTCAAAGGATGGAAAACAATACTCCATGCAACAGGAACCCATAAAAAAGCATGGGTAGCTATTCCATTTGCAGACAATGTGAACTTCAAACCAAGAATGATCAAAAGAGATAAAGTCACTATATAGTTGTTAGGGGAAAAATTCAAGAGGAAGAGATAACAATCATAAATTTATATGTACCAAATATGGAGCACCAAACTATAGAAGGCACATATAATAGACATGAAAGATCAAATAAGCAATAACACAGTCGCAACGGGCCTTAATACCCCATTGCCGCAGAGATAGATCACCACACAAAAAAATCAGCCAAGAAATATCAGAACTCAAACAGACCTGTGAACATATGGACTTAGCAGACATTTAGAGAGTGTTACACCCAACATCAGAATACACATTGTTCCCAGCTGCACATGAAATGCTCTCTAAAATAGGCTGTATACTACTAGCCCGTAGAATATGTTTATGTAAATGAAAAGAAATTGAAATTATCCCATGCATATTATCTGACCACAGTGCAATAAAATTGAAAACTAATGACAAAAGAAACTGCAAAAACTCCATAAACAGAGGGAAATTAAAAAACACCCTCCTGAACAACCAATGACTCACAGATGAAATAAAAGAAAAAATTAAACAATATCTACAATCAAATGAAAATTCAAACACAGCTTACTGGCATATGTGGTAAGCAATGAAAAGAAATTCTACAAAGGAAATTTATAGTGGTGAATTCTCACAGCGGAAAAATAGAAAAAGCACAAATAAACAACGAAACATTGTACCTCAAGCTTCAAGAGAAAGAAGAGCAAGTGAAGCCCAAAGCTCATACAAGGGAGGAAATTATAAAAATCAGAGTAGAAATTAATGCAATTGAGGCAAAGAGACTACATAAAAAATTAATGCAATTGTGACTAAGGAGACAACATAAAAAATTAATGGAGAATTGGTTATTTGAAAGAAGAAATAAAATTGATAAATTCCTACCCAACCTTATCAAAAAAAAGAAAAGAAAAATCTTAAATTCACGCAATAAGGAATGAAAAGGGTGCACTCCTGTAGAAATCCTGTAGAAATTCAGAAAATCATCCACACCAACTTTGAAAATCTTTACTCACAGAGGATGGAAAAAACAGAAGATATAGACAGATTCCTAGAATTGAATGAAGTAACACAGTTAAGAAATAAAAAGTCTGAATAACCCAATCTCAATTAACAAAATTGAAAATGTAATAAAAACCTGACCAATAAAGAAAAGCCTATGTCCTGATGGATTCACAGTTGAATTCCATAAGAAATTTAGAGAAGATTTAATGTCAATACTCCTGAAACTCTTTAATGAAGCTGAAAGGGAAGCAATTCTCCCTAACTCATTCCTGGAGGCAAGTATTACTGTGATACCAAAACCAGAGAAAGACCTAACCAAAAAATAGAACTATAAGGCAATCTCCTGAATGAACATAGATACAAAAATCATCAATAAAATATTAGCAAACATAATGCAGCAAATCATCAAGAAGATTATACACCATGACCAAGTGGGATTCACCCCAAGAATGCAGGAATTGTTCAACGTATGCAAATAAATAAACATTACACCATATCAACAAAACCAAAGACAAAAATCACTTGATTATCTCAATAGATAAATAAAAATCTTTTGATACAGTCCAACACTCATTTTTGATTAAAAGATAGCCCTACAGAAAATCAGAATAGATGGTTTTTATCTCAATCTGATTAAAGCCATTTATGACAAACCAACAGCTAACATCATACTAAATGGACAAAAGCTGAAAGCTGGTACTCTAAAATCAAGAACAAGTCAAAGATATTCACTATCACCACTCCTACTGAATATAATTCTGGAAACATTTGCTAGAGTAATTAGAAAATAAAGAGAAATAAAAGGAATAATTAGAGGAAAGGAAGAAGTTAGATTATCATTATTCACAGATGACATGATACTTTACATAGAATACTCCAAAAAATCCACCAAAAGGCTTCTAAATTTAAGAAGGAAATTCAATAGCATAACTGGATACAAAGGAAACACTCAAAATCAATAGCATTCCTGTACACGAACAACAAACTCACTGAGAGAAAAATTAGGGAAACTACACCCTTCACAATAGCTTCCCCCCCAAAATGAAATACTTATGAATCAATCTAACAAGCAAAGTAAAAGATCTACACATTTAAAATTATAGTACTCTGAAAAAGGAGACTGAAGAAGATATCAGAAAATGGAAAGTTATACCTTGCTCATGGGTAGGAAGAACCAGTACTGTGAAAATGACTGTTATAGTTTGAGTCTGGATGTCCCCTCAAAGCCTCATGCAGTCATGGAGGTGGGCTTCTAGAGTTTTAGACTGACTCATGGTCCAATGCTGAGATTATGGATGCGAGTCCTACACCCAAGTGGGTGTGGTCTATACAATATAAAGGACACAAAGAGTCTTCTCTCCATGCTCCCTCCCTTTTGTTCTTATTGTTTGTGCTATTTTCCACCAACATGAACTGCTGTCTACCATGTGCCACTCTGTCTTGGAGCCAGCTGATTATGGACTGAAACCTCCATAAACTGTGTGCTAAATAAACCCTTTATTCCTTCACTTTGTGTGTCAAGTATTTTGTCACAGCAAGGAAAGAAAAGTAACTGAGTCAATGGCCATACTCCCAAAAACTGTTACACAGATTTAAAGCAATCTCAATCAAAATATCATCAGGATACCTCATACATCTAGAGAAAATATTCCTAAAATTCATTTGGAAACAGGAGAGACCTAGAATAGCAAAGGTAATCCTGGACAACAAAGGCAAGGCAGGAGACATCACAATCCCTGATTTGCAATTATACTACAAAGTTACTGTGATAAAATCAGCATAGTACTGTCAAAAAACAGACCTGAAGATCAGTGTAATACACTAGAAGATACATACACAACTAGAAACACACTCACTCATCTTATATTTGACAAAAGGACCAAACATATTCACTGGAAGAAAGATAGCCTCTTTAATAAATTGTGCTGGAGAAATTGGCTTTCCAAAAGCCAAACACCATTATGCATTAAACTAAAGCCAAAATGTATCAAGATCTAAATATTAAATCAGAAACACTAAATATATTGGAAGGGAAAATATATAGAAATCTTGAAGACATAGGGGTAGATAGAGAGTTCATGAACAAAACACAAACTGCATGGGAAGTCCTTCAAAGAATCAACAACTGGGAATTTATCTTACTAAAATTTTTTTGTATATTAAAAGAAATCAACAAAAGAGTGAAAAGACTGCCCACAGAATGGAAAATATCTTAGCCAACTGTTCCTCAGACAAAGGGCTTCTACCTAAACACATAAAGAATTGAAAAAAATCAGGCTCCCTAAATTCAAAGACCCAATCCAAAAATGGGCATCTGAGATGAATACACACTTCTCAGATGAAGAAATATGAATGGCAAATAAATATATGAAAAAATGAAATGAAAAAATGAAATAACATCATTGGTAGTTCAAAAAATGCAAATTAAAACAGCACTGAGATTCTAAATCACACCGGAAAGAATGTCTGTTATCAAGAAATCAACCAATATGAGTGTCTAGCCACTTTTTATGCTTTGACTCTGTAACTTTAACAATTGTTAACAATATGTATCAACTAGTGATTTTATGAAGTTAATTTTTTAACTGTGTATTCTACTTTTCTTCTTGTTTTTTCTATTTTGTCTTTTTTAAAATTTTCTTTTCTTTCTCTCTTAAAATAATAAAAAAAAGAAATCAACCAATAATAAATGTAGCAGGAGTACAGTGGGAAAGGAACCCTTCTCCACTGTCACTAGGAATGTAGAATGGAAGAACCACCTTGGAAATCAGTGTGGAGATTCCTCCAAAACCTAGAATTAGATGTCCCATTCGACCCAGCTGTTCCCTTTCTTCGTATTTCTCCAGAACAATTAAAAATAACATACTACAGTGATATATGTGCACCTATGTTTACAGAAACACAATTTGTGATAGCTAAATCTTGGAAATAACAAATGCCCATCAATCAAGGAATGAACAAAAAAGCAGTATTTTTATAGAATGGAATACTACTGAGTCACAAAGAAGGATAAATTCGAGGCTTTTGTAGATAATAGATGCAATTAGAGACCATATTCATAAGTGAAATACATCACACTAGCATGAGAAAACATTGTTATTGTCTCCCTAGTGCAAGAAACTGAAAGAGTAAGTAAGATCCAAAATCTGCAATAGATATTGTAGGTATTGTGAAATAGATATTGTGAAATAGATATTGTGATTCTTTCCTTTCCTCCAAAGGAAAGAACAATTGGGATGGGTGAAAGGAGAATAAAAGGAAGGGAAAAGAAAAGAAAAGAAAAGAAAAGAAAAGAGAAGAGAAGAGAAGAGAAGAGAAGAGAAGAGAAGAGAAGAGAAGGAAAGGAAAGGAAAGGAAAGGAAAAAGGAAAAGAAAAAAAGGCAAGACAAGACAAGAAAAGAAAAGGAATATATATAAGCTAAGATAACTATAATACTAATTTCTTTTATTTCATTGAAAAGAACAGTTTGTGCTTATATTGTTTGATGTCTGTATCTTTAGTCTGAGCAACTACTTTGAAGATAACAGTACACAATATAACTACTGTTAATTTCTTATTATCCTGTTTTGAAATTCTGTATCATTGCTTCTACTATTGTTTCCTCTTTTAAATAAAAAAAAACTATTAAAAAATGCTGTTGACTCAAATAATTCAAAAGGATGTTTAAGTCTGCATAGAGGAACAAATGAAAATAGGCCACACTTATTTGCCTTTGGGTATAGATGTTTATTCCGTGTCCAGTAAGCAGGTAGAACTAGCTTAGGAGTGTCGGCCTAGAGTAAGATATCATGAGCGTATCACAGAGAAAGTTGCCATGTCAGTTTACTTCTGGCCAAGGACAGAATCATTGGAATCTCTGATATTTTGTCTTTTTTTTTAAATGCAGTGAGCATTTATGCTAAACTACCTGGACTTTCAAAACAAAGTGCCACAGACATAAGTACACAAGACATGTATTTTCTCACAGTTCTAGAGTCCGAGCATCCAAGAGCAATGTGTCAACAGGTCTGGTTTATTTTGCAGACTCTCTCCTTAGTTTGCAGACTGGCCCTTTCTCACTGTGTCTTCACATGTCTTTTCTCTGTGTATGCCCTTCCCCTATGTGTCCAAATTTCCTTCTTTTTTATAAGGACATCAATCAGGTTGGCTGAGGGTCTTCCATAAGGATCTCATTTTCACTTAATTGCCCTTTAAAGCAATATCCAAATATCACATTCTGAGATTATGGGGATTAGGGCTCCAGCATAGGAATTTAGGGGACACAGTTCAGCCCATAACAGTGCTACATTCTTTCTCTTCCTCTTCTACCTGCTGCTCCACAGCCTCCTGGTGCACAGCTCACCACCAGAGCACCAGTGCCTGGATGGATCATCTCACCAGGATGCAGCCTTCAACATGTTATGGAGACAGGCAGGAGGATCAGCACAGGGGTCAATGTGGCTAGGCTGGGGGTGAAGTGTAGTAGGAAGACCTGAAGGGTGAATAAGAATTTACTGGTTACAAAGAGAGAAATGGAGACTGTAAGATTCCTATAAGTAAAAATATATCATTAATTTCATGGGGGAATTGGGGGCACTTCATTGTGGCTTTTGTGGAGCGTTCATGTAGGCAATATTAAGAACTGAAGCAAGAAGCCGGGCATAATGGTGCATGCCTGTAATCCCAGTGATACAGGGGAATGAAACTCCCGACCTACTATGTCCCATATGAGCTTGTGTTCTCTAAGATCAAAGAATGAATTTTAGGAAAAATGGAGGTTAAGAGTGAATATATTTATTGAGAGAAAGAAAGCTTCCGTCTGCGACAGAAACAGAAGGGGACCCAAGTGGGTTACCCAAAGACTGTCTTTTCCAGGGACTTTTATAGAGTAAAACCATGGGTTCAAGGTGGAGAAAACTGGGAGCTCACAAGGCAGATGGGCATAAGGTGGGACATAACTGTAGTTAGCCAATAAGATTAGTAGTTCAGGTAAAATTGACTACATTAGGGACAAATGGGAAAGCAAGTCACGTAGGAAGTGCACATTCTTGAAGCTGGGACCTTTTCCCTAGAGGGATGGGATAGTGACTCCAGGGTGAGAGGGAACTAATTAGAATATCAGTGCCCAGGAAGTAGATGCATTTGTTTGATCCTTTGTCTTGAGGCCTGGCCCACAACAGGAGGTGTCTGTCTCCCCTCAGTTGTAAGCTATCTGCACTGGCTCCATTAAGGATCTAGCCCTGTCTCACTGCCTGTATTTTTAACTACCTCAGCTGCCTGCAACACCAACACTCAGGAGTCTGAGGCATGAAAATACTTGCGAGTTTAAGAGCAGCTTGGGCTGCAAAGTGGGCTCAAAGGTCAGCCTGAACTGCATAGTGAGACTCTGTCTCAAAAAGACTAAATAATAATAATAGAAGCAAAAAAGTTTGGCTAAAGTAACATTATTAAGAGCTTTAATTTTGGCATTGCCAGGCATGGTGGCACATGCCTGTAATTTCAGTACTTGAGAGGCTGAGGCAGGCAGATCATGAGTTCAAGGCCAACCTAAGCTACACAGTGAGTTGAGGCCAATCTGGACTATGTAGTAGTAAGACCCTATCTCCAAAAAAATTGGGCGAGGGGGTATAAAATCAGGCAATGCTTTATCTAGAGAAAAAACTGGGAATTTATTTAGAGCCTGCTCCAACCACTCATGCAGAAAACAATGCAGTTTCCTATAAAAGTTGAAAAATTTGAGGATGACATCAAGGCAAATAACTATTTGGTGTGAGTGGAGGACAGGTATGATGAATACAAAATTAAGGAGAAAATCTGGAAGAAAAGGGGGGGGGGAGGAGACATCATGTTTGTATCTCCGCAATGAGTTCTGGATACCCCAGGAGGGATTCTGCTGGGCTGAGCTCAGCTTCCACAACAAGGCAGAATCTCCTCACAGACGTCCTCAGAGCTGGGTAGCATCCCCCCAAAAAGTGGAGGATGCTGGAAGAAAAGACTCTAGAAATCAAGTGGTCAGTTAATATGGGGACACAGTCCAAAAAGAGCCACCAGTGATTACAGTGGCAAAGAAACTTACAGGGAGCTCAAGATCTTGGCAAGATCATCCTCAGGGACGTAGACAGAACAGTCAAAGCTGGGCTTGGAGATCCAGGACTAGCAACCTGGGCTGAACCACACTGAGGAAACAGTGGTGGGTATTGAAGGGTAGGCTAGCTTAGATCAAAGCTATGCCCCAAAGCCTCATGTGCTCAGGTAGTGCTTTTGGAAGGCGACTGATCATCAGGGGGTATAGCTGACTTGCTGTTAGGGGGTCAGCTCTGGTTGGAAGATGTGGATCACTGCACATGTAACCTAGAAGGCTGTATCTTGCTCCTTGACTATTTCCTTCTCTTTCTCTTCCTGACCACAATAATACCAACAGTTTTCCTCCACCCAGGTCCCTCTGCAGTGCTATTCTGCCTCTGAGCTGGCGAACCGTGGACTAAACTTTTAAGCCAGAATAAACTCCTCCTTTAAATTTTGGATATTGGGTATTGTGCCTTGGTGATGAGAAAAGTGACTAAGACAAAGGATGAAAGCTTCTATCTGAGGAGACTCAGCAGGAAAGCAGAATGATGAGGCACATGGGATTAGCCACTATCCTCACCAGTGGGCTTAGTGCTGTGCTCAAGGGCAGAGTAAATATAAGGAAAGACAATGGAACAAAGTGATTGAGTTTATCCCAACTGTTGTGAACCTGCTGGAAGTCATCTCTCTCATCCTTACCAACATAGCATCCATAGAGTTGGACCACTCTGAATAAATAAGGCCACAGCTGGCCAGTGTGTATCACAGCTGGGACTGTCTCCCAAGTGACACTTTTTCTGATTTATGAAAGCTCTGGTCACAAGAACTTGAGAGGTTCCACAGAGCTGTAAATCTATCCTCTGGCTCATCCATCCCAGTGAGCAAAGCCTACCAGCTGTGAGATTTGGTTCCTCTGCTTAGGAGTGCAAAGGTAAAGCTCTCCACACCAGACAAGGTGTGGTCATTAAAGGCCAGCCTTGCGGTGGTGAAGATGATGACCTCAGAGACAATGCCGTGGGGTCCAAAGCACCGGGCAGAAAGAGGGGAGCCTATGCCAGAGCTAAGTCTAGTCCTGCAGATCCCACCCCAGCAAGACAGGGGCAATAGCGACCCTGGCAGCAGTAAGGATGTATGCTATACCTAAGGCTTCTTACCACAGTCTCTCCTCACTGATTGCCCAGAAATATATACTCGATATGAATTTCATTGTAGAGATAATGAAAGACATTAAGGAAAGCTGAGGAAAGGAGAACCCACAATGATACTACCCAAACATTAATCACAAAATGTTCAGAATTTTCCTCCACTGAACCTTTTCCATCTTGGTTCATATTCTCCAAATTAGGAGTTGAGGCTTTCTTGCAAGAAAATTGCCAGAGCCCCTTTTGAGTAAGACTTTATTAATAAATGCCACATACCAGAAGTTTGAGAAAGAGTATTCTCACTGGGTGTCTGAGTCGGAGAGATTTTTAAATAAAGATTTAGGAGGGCTAGGGATATAGCTCAGTGGCATAAACACCTGCCTGGCAAGTGCAAGCTCCTGAGTTCAATTCTCAGTACAAAAAAAAAAAAGATTTAGGAGATAAGGTCACTTAAAGTGCAACTGGTTTAGGAAATAGTTGAAAGTCAGCTTTCATAAATAGCAAGAGTTATGGCCAAGTGTGGTGGCACACACTTGTAATCCCAGCACTTGGGGTACTGAGGCAGGAGGATCACTGTGAGTTCTGGGCTAGGCAGAGCAACAAAGTGACCTCACACCCAGCTTACACTGCGTAATGAGACCTTATCTCAAAAAAAAAGAAGGAGTTGTTTCTAAACATGGGGAGCTATTGTTTGGGATTCTACCAAAGGGTGAGGAGGGGACTAAATCTATCAAAGAAGGATGGACTGCCTACCTGGCATGGTGGCACACACCTGATCCCAGCATTGCAGAGGCTGAGGTAGAAAGATCACTGAGTTTGAGGCCAGCCTGGACTTACACAGTGAATTCAAGGACAAACCTGAACTACAAAGCAAGACCCTGTCACAAACATACAAAACAAAATAAAACAAAACAGATAGGAAAGAATACCTGCTGGGGACAAGGACCACCAGTAAAAAAATTCTCATACTTTTAGTACCTCTTGCAGGGACCAAAAACAAACCAAGTTCTTCTGGTTCTTTTAACTCCTGGCCAGAGGTTTTCCTATATCCCATCCATACTCCAAAGTTCCTCATTTTGGTTGGTAAATGAGAAAGAACATGAAAAGTCCTGGACCGGCTCACAGAATGAGAGTTAGAAATAAGTAGAAGCCTACACTGCAAAGGTAAAAGTGGGAAATTTTACCACTTTGCCCAGAGATATGATTTCTTTTCAGTTGTTAAGGAAACTGAGGGAGTTGAGTCCTGTATACTTCTAGCCTGTAGTTGCATAAAGGGAATTCTGACACTGTGATTGAGAAAATACTAGGATTTCCTTACAAAAGAACTTCATTTCCCGGTGATTTGGCTCTGGAAGCACTGCTGAATCAATAACTGCTGTTTCTCTGGAGAAAATTCTTCTGAGCTCAGTGCTGAGATTTGTCAGCTGTCAGCCTGGGCTGTCAGTGGTGTAGCCAATATGCAGCCTTGTGCACTGACTTTTCAGAAATATGGGTAGATCATGTCAATTCTCCTTGCTGTTCCTTTAAGAGCTGCAGGAATGCAAAGGAAGTCTGGAGAGGTGGGGTCCCCCAATAGAGCTTTTGGCAATATATTCTGGAAATTTTGCCAGAAACTAAACTGAGATTCTAACTCTGAGAAGCTGGGGGTGGTTTGCCTTGGGTCAGGCCTGTGATTGGACTGCAGAGTCTATTAGGGAGGAGAAAAGCAAAAGTAAAAAGCAAAGAGCTGGGGGGAGGGGAAAGGAGGGGAGAAAAGACCTCACTGCACCCCTTATTCACACCCCAGGCCTAGAAGCAGAACACAGACGCTAGCCTGGAGAGGGTCTGCACATGTCAAAGGTGAGGGCAACAGATGCTGGACCCCGGAAGTTCTCTGCACCAAGTAAGCGTTCAAGGCCTCCAGGGACTGCCTTGCCAACAGCTGGACTTGATCACCAGTTTGCAAACTGAGATCATGCATTGGGTGGAATAACCAAAGGATTTTACTCTCTGCAAAACATTGTTTTTAAAGGACTTCCTACAGCACCGGAAAAGAGGAAATCACTACCTGGACCCCTGAATCTTCTTAGAGAACCACAGCATAAGAGATTGCACTCCTGGGGAGTTTGCAGGATGATGGTGGCCCTTCACAGAGCTTCTGTGCTGCTGGTTCTATTCCTTGCAGCATTTCTGCCCCTACCACAGTATGCCCAGGACCCAGGCATGGTACATTACATCTACCAGCGCTTTCAAGTCTTGGAGGTAGGTGACATGTGGGCTGCCTGACATGGGGAACATACCTCCCAGAAATCACCTTTTTCTTTTCTTTTTTTTTTTTTTTTTTTGAGATATGGTCACACTATGTAGTTCAGGCTGGATGTGAACTCACTATGTAACCCTGGCTGGCCTCAAATTTGTGATAATCCTGCTGCCTTAGCCTCCAAAGTGCTAGAATTAACAGGCTTCTGCTGCCACACCCGGTTTGGAAAACATCTCATTTATCCACACTTCCTTGTCTTTATTTTCATGTACATTTTCCAGCTAGGACATTATAAGTCCATTGCTAACATTATACTTATGAATATATATATATAGACTAGCAGTGTAGGGCACCTACACCAGAATCTACATTGCTCCATTCCCAGACTTTGAGCATGGCTTCACTCAAATCTGGCAATTTTTGTCATCTCTAAAATGGAGCTAATAATGGAATTTATCTCCTATGATTATTCTGGATGTTTAATAAAGAGATTCCAACTCTGAGAAGTTGAGGACAGTTTGTGTTGAATCATTAGTCTGTATTTTAGAGCATTGCCCGGCCTGGTGGATAAATGTCTAAAATGTTGGACAACCAAAATTCAATAGTTTATTTTATTCAATATAAAAATTTTAAAATCTTGGTCATTTTTCCTTAATTATTGTTGCATTGGAATAACTGATTTTGGATTTTTCTTTTTATCTTTTCATAATAAACCGTTAGATCAGTATAAAAAGTGATGATAGTACATTGAGAAGCTAAGTCTTCATTTTGTTTTGTTTTTGAAATGAACAGATTTCAGAAATGTTAAACAGAAGGTATTCAGGTTTCCATCTCACTAAAATTGACAAGGCACAGCATTTTTGTGGGCCCATTAGGCTCTCAAGGACAATTGTAACCAACATTCCGCCCTGGTCTGAGATATACCCCAGCACTTAAAGCCACTATTTCATATTTTAATACCTTACTCTCCATCACTGCCCCCCTCTTACTGTGGCTTAAACCCAATACTTTTGCACTGAACTACATTCACAGCCCTTTTAATTTTTTTTTTTAAATTTTGACACAGGATCTTTTGTACAAATTAAGTTGATGGCATTTATCTTCCTTCAAAGACACATTTATCTCCATTTATTTTCTGGGAAAATCCTCAAGTCTAAATTACTTGGTCATCTAGTTACAGTTAGGGTAAAATAACTCAACAGAGCACTCTGAATGCATTTCCTAACATTGTCCAGTCAGCAGAGGAGGCTTAGAGGCCTGGAGATGAAACGTTCCCAGGCCAGTTGCCTCTGGCTGCTTCTTTACTTGCTCTCTCCCCAGACGCCTCCCCTTCACTCTCATCTTTTTAAAAGCACCAGAATTATGCTCAGCATTTAGCACCAACTTGCTCCAACATAAGAGCCAGCTGAAATTCCTATAACTTGTTCTCTACTTCCTTGAGTTTGTCTTCAGGCAAGGATATAGCATACATACTAATACTTTAATATCTTTGAATGTGAATTTAAAATTCACATTCAAGCATAAAGTCTGTATAGATCTTCTCACCCTGGTCCTCCCATAGCCTTGAATCCCAGTCCCAAATGACAGGCACTGTTGGCCAAACACACTCTTAACAACCAAGTGGTACAGTTCCCACTCAGGGAAGAGTAGGTCAGAGGGGGTGAGAAAAACAAAGCAAAACAAAAAAGGATATGGATTTAGAGAATTTCCTTTCTTTCTTTCTCTCTCTCTCTCTCTCTCCTTGTCTCCCCCTCCCCCCTTTTTTTAACCTCTACTTCTTGCTCTGTCTCTCTGTCTCAGTCTCTTTTCCCTTAGAATAAAGTCTCTTACACACAGTATTTCTCTTTGGAGCATAAATCTGTATGCTTCTGAAAAGCATTCTGGGAAGCTGTCTCAAATAATCTCTATTCATACTTTTTAGATCAGCAATCCCATTTCCATTCATATATTCTTTGATTCAACAAATATTTGTTGAGTATTACTATATACTAGGCCGTGTGCCAGTGCTGGGGATGGGCCTTACTTCTAGAAGTCTATCCTGAGAAAACAGTTAAGTACATGAAAATGTAAATATAAAGATTTTTTTCTTGGCATTATTTGAATGACAAAAACTTGAAAGCTATGTCAATTTAATGCAATCCAGCAGAATAAATAAATGGGAAAATGGGCTGGGGATTTAGCTCATAAGTGCCTGCCTGGCAAGTGCCTGCCTGGCAAGCACAAGGTTGCGAGTTTGATACCCAATACCATAAATAAATAAATAAATAAATAAAATAATGAGAAAACAATTCAATGAAATGCTGTCTTATTAAAATTATGTTGCCTGGGGATTTAGCTCAACGGCATAAACACCCGCCTGGCAAGCGTGAGGTTGTGAGTTCAATCCCTGGTACCAAAAAAAAAAAAAAAAAACAGTTAAAAAAAAATTATGTTAAAAGGGCTGCGAATTTAACTCATTGGCTCAAGTGCTTGCCTGGGAAGTGTGAGGTCATAAGTTTAATCCCTGGTACCAAAAATGATAATAATAATTATTATGTTAAAAGTATACAAACAGATAGATATATGTGTGTGTATACACAATGGAATGCCATTTAGCATTAAAGATGGTCATTTGTGACACCGCAGATGAACTTATTGAGCATTATGTTAAGTGAAATAAACCAGACACAGAAAGACAAATAATGAATGATTTAACTTTTATCTAGAATCCAAAATGTTGACTCCATAGAAAGAGAATTGAATGGAGACTGAGGGGGAGGGGAAATAGGGAGATGTTGGTCTAAGGACACAATTTTCCTGTTAGATGGAGTGTTCCACTGTACTCTGTGGTGACTTTGGTTAGTAACAATATATTGTATACCTTAAAATTGTTAAGACTGTAAGTTTTAACTCTTCTTACCACACAAAACTAATGTGTGGGTAATATATATGTTAACTGGCTTGATTTAGCTATCTCAGAATGTAAATAAGTATCACAACATCATTTTTAAAAATGAGTATAGATAGATGTATTTAAAATTATGTTTTTAATTTTGAGATGAGTTCTCCCAAAGTTGCTAAGTTTCCTGGGTTAGGCCCAAATTTAGAACCTTCTGCCTTAGTCTTCCAGAGTGCTAAGTTTTCAGGTGTGTGCTATCATGCCCACTTGAATAATATAACTTTAAAATTTAAAAAAAAAAAAAAAAAAAACCTATCAGCACCAGAATTTATGGCATGGGTGTTGGTATTGAAATATGCTGACAAGATATCAGCAAGATAAAAATACACTATAAAACATACATATACTAAAACTGTATTTTATTTTAATTATTTTTTTGTAGTGCTAGGAATCAAACCCAGAACTTAATCCATACTAGTCAAAGATTCTGCCATGGAGCTATATCGCCACTCCTAAAAATCACATATATATATATATATATATATATATATATATATATATATATATATATATAACTAAGTACAGGGAAAAACTTTTTCAAAGTTTACATGTAAAATCACCAGTAGAATCTTTGAATTTAACATTGTGGGTGATTTTTATTTTTCCCTTTATGATTATTTGTAGTTTTCTAATCTTTTTTATGAATGATAGTTGTTTTTATTACTTACATAATTTAAATAACTGAAAATAACTTGGTTAATTTGTTTTCTGACTGAAGCAAGGACTGGAAAAATGTACTCAAGCAACAAGGGCATACATTCGAGACTTCCAAGAATTCTCAAAAAATGTATCTGCTATGCTGGGAAGATGCCATACCTACACAAGTGAATACAAGAGTGCAGTAAACAACCTGGCACTGAGAGTGGAACGTGCCCAGCGGGAGATTGACTACCTGGAATACCTTCGAGAGGCTGACATCTGCATGGAGTCAGAGGAGAAGATGCTGGCAGAGATGCTACTTCAAGAAATTGAAGATGAGAAGAAGATCCGAACTCTGCTGAATGCAAGTAAGAACTGCATCCTTTACCATCCCTTCTAGGGACTGTCGCATGCAGAAAGCTGCACACTTGGTGCAGCCAGGGAGTGTGATCAGGCAGAGTAGAAACCAGATACGTGCTTTCATGAGCGTGTGCTAGGAGAACAACCTGTGCAGGGAATGGGTGTCAGGTCGCTTTTCCTTTCACAGGGAGTTTCTAAAGACCACATAAAGTTAGGGCTACAATGTCAGATCTCAGCCTAAGAGGTCTCTTCCTAACAGATCTTGGTTTGGTGGCCTCAGATCCTCCAGGGAAGGGGGAGATTGGTGGATTGTCTTGTGCTTAGAAAAATAGGGAGTGTCTCTCTGTGTGCTAAACAACAATTTGAAACTGGAAATAACAACAGCTTACCCTCAAGAGTTGGGAATTGTGGTGATTATTGCTGTGCTTTCTGAGATGATGATATCCAGGGAATTTGTTTCCAATCTTGTGGTCCATCAGAATCACTCCCAAGCCATTAAGAATAATGTCTAGTAGCTTGATATTATAATAAAAAGTTTCAAGCAATAAACACACATATGAGAAGAAAAGTTTCCTGTATATGAGTCCATTTCATTAGAGAGAGAGAGAGAGAGAGAGAGAGAGAGAGAAAGTCTATAATAGTCTGCATTCTGAAATGGTTTCACTGCAAATAGGAAGACTTTATTTATATGCAGATTTTGTCTGCTCCAAATTCAAGAAACTCCACCAGAGAAAGAAGGCAATAACAGAGGCCTATCACTGTACTAAGGGGTTTTTACATATCTTCTGAATGCAGTTGTTTTATAAGCTCCATGGGCCATTGTAAAAAGAAAGGTCTTGCTAAATGAAGTAACACTTGACCTGAACAATGGAATTAGAAAATAGCAAGCAGAGGACCCTTCAAGTATAGACACAACATATAAAGGCACAAGGTTAAGCAGCATCCTAATGAATTGGTCTGCAAATATCTGACTGGAAGCCATATGGGGCAAGTAAGTGTAGGAAAACTGAGTTGAAGAGTTCACCAGGACCCAGATGAACTATACAGAACCATTAAATTATTCTCAGCAGAGGTGTAATATAAAGGAAGAGGGCAAGATCCTAGGGAAGAGACCAGGTAGGAGAATATTCGGGCAAATAATGCAGTTGGAATTAAGTGTCGTAGGAGGTGAAATGGGGGTCATTATATGCGGATACCTGGCTTAATAAATCATAATCTAAAGGACAAATTACATGATACTTTCCAAGTTTTAGGCTTAGGTCATTGAATAGTTGGTATGAAATATATTGAGAGAGAAAACCGGAGAAGTTTGGAAATACTTATTACTCAACTTTTTTTTTTTTTTTTTGGCGTAGCACTTAGTCTACTTTCTGTTACTATATTAAATGCTTGAGTCTGGGTAATTTATAAAGAATAAAGGTTTATTTAGTTCATGGTTCTGGACAAAAGGAAATCCAAGAGCATGATACAGGTATTGGGCTGACATCTGGCAAGGGTCATCTTATTGTATATAACATGGCAAAGGGCATTACATGATGAAACAAAGTAGGCCAACTCTGGGGACTTTCTTTTATTATAAAGTCCCAAATGTAATCATGGGAAACCCACCCATAGGACCTCATTGAATCCTAATTACCTGTCAAAGGGTCTACCTTCAGATACTATTAATGGTTAGAATACTTCCTGTGTTCAAGTAAATAGTTGTCAGGCACTAAGTAAAAAAAAAAAATTAATTAATGGATGGAGGCATTGTCAGCACAGACAGAGAGATTCGATGGGCTTTGGTAGAAAAATAGAACATTTTTACCTTGAGTCTGAAAAAAAAGAGGAGTGTATCTTATCTGTAATATGAAGCAGTTGATCAAGTGATTAATGCCCTTTTGAGAGGAACCATCCTCTGAGAGGGAAGCAGTTAGGGATAGGAATAGAGACTAGGAAGGAAAAGGGGAAAAGAGAAAGTATGGGCCAACCAAGAATAAACAGAGGATTCCTAAAAAGTTGATGGGAGAACTAGAGTGTAATTTAGTGGTAGAGCACTCTCATAGTATGCACAAGAGATGGTGGTGGTCTCCAATTAATAAAATGTCCATGGGGAAGATTAGATGCTAAAGTGCCTGAACTTTCATATTAGGGCATAGGCAGGTTTCCCCAGCTGGAATGGTGATGCTAGGCTGAGATGATCCTGTTCCTTGGATGCCCTCAGCCCTCAGGCCTGGAAGTTTCCCCTTTTCACTTCGGCTAGAGCTTAAGCAGAGGCCCAGACACAGAATATCATACTTTTTCCTACCCTGCCCTCTGCCCCATCTCTCAGATCCTGAAGGCCTTAAAACTTTCTTCCCCCAACTGTTGCGAATGAACACCTCTCTGAACCGCAGGCTGTGGCTTCCACAAGCACTGCCTCTTGAGCTCTCGTCTTATGATGTGTTCATTTATGATTCAGCCAACACTTACTACCCTTCACTACAGGACAGGCTGTGATACACGGTAGGGAAGAGGAGTGAGCAGGACATGTGAACATCTTGTACTGGCATTCTTACCACTTCCCCGCCTCCTACAATCCATCTGTTGTCATGTAGGTCTTCTCACAACACAACATGGGTCATACGACTCTTCTGGTAGGATATTTTGTTTCTATTTTCTATTAATTATCAACAACAGGAAAAAGCCATTGTATCTGCAATGGATATATATGGAAGGACCTTCACAAAACAGCCAAAGCTGATCTTGACTGCTTCTTCTCCCAAGTTATCATATGTGTGTATATTGCATGTATGCATGTAAACATATACAGGCATTTAACACAGTAAGCCACACATGCACGTGTGTATCTGACTCTTCAACTAGACCATAATATATTGACATCTTCCTTTCTGTATTGAGAGTGTAGGACGTGGCCTCACATGGGGTAGGCCACAGAAATTGTGTATAGAAGAAATGTGATGACAAATGGCCTACAGAGCTCGATTTAGGGAAAGGCAAACTTATAACCAATCACAAGCTTGTGACTAAGGCTCCCCTGACCTATTATTTTCAGGAGTTCTTGGTCTACAGCTGGACTTCAGAATACCAGTTTATTTCCCTACGCTGAGTTGCTTCACATAATATGTTGTACCAAAGTCTGCCTTCATGCTTTTTTGCTGTGTTTATTAGTAACTATGCCGATATCAGTTTTCTAATGCCATACAACAAATTAGTGCAGGTTTAGCAGTTTAAAACAATACAGACTTATAACCTCAGGTTTTCTGTGGGTCAGGAGTTTATGCACAGCTTAGCTGGATCTTTGGCTTCAAGTCTTGTGAGCGAGGCCATGAAGTCCTGAGGCTTCCCTCTCCATAGGTAACATACAGCATGATAGTTTGCTCTTTCAAGTCTGAGAGGAGAAGTCTTCTTTTCTGTAAGTACCTAGTACCTCTTTTAGGAATTTTATGTCAGCCCTACCTGTAATAATCCTTTTTATTTAAAATCAGCTTATTTAAAACCTTAGTTATACCTTTAAAATTCCTTCACCTTTGTCTTATAATGTAGCACAGGCACAGAGTGCTGTCCTCTCACACATCCAGCTCTAGCCCCCCTCAGGGAAGGGGTTATATAGGGCATGTAGTAGGGTAGAGGCCATTTTAGAATTCTACTTGAGAATAATCCTCAGTATTCTACTACTTACCACAACCTTTCTTCCTGAAAGTGTTCAATATTCTTATTTTCTAACCCTGACTTCTCAGGAATGGGCTAGTTACAGTACATACCTATGTTAAAACCCATGAAGACTCAAGTCAACACATTTATGGAGACAAACACTTTCGGATTATGGACCAGGGAAGGGCCACTTGGAGTCAGATCACAGGGTTCCATTTTAGGCTCAGAAATCGATGATACAGCTTCATTGGAAAGTTCAATCTTGTGTCTCAGGAGACTTCCAAGGAATTCTAATGTCTTGGTCAAAATGGTTCTCATTTCGCCTAGGGATATGTCTCAAGGACTAAGGGTCAGATACTGTGAATAATAAACAAGATGTGCTGATTCTATAATGAAGCCATTCCTTATAAAACTATTTTCAAGTTCTCATCCATTATTTTGAGATGATCCCTAAAAAATGTCCACAGGAAGACTTCAGTCCTCAAGAGAGGTATTAAGGTTATGGGGTTAAGTAAAATTCTTAGACTCTTAGCTTTCTCTTTCTCTTCTCTTTTCCTTCCTCCCTACCCTTCTTTCACATTCATACACAATTTAGAAAGCAAGTGAGGAAAAGTTACGATCTAACTTAAATTTAAAAATCATTCCAAGTCTTTGGTACTAAAACTGTCATTGCCAACATAAACTTTTACATTGCATTTGTCAATTTACGGCAAGACATTACGGCCTCAGACACCCAGACTGAGAATTTATCCAACTGAAGTGTTTGGAAGATTCCTGGGGCTGCATTCTTGTGTGGATAAAAGTATTAACTTCTTTAACTGGTAAATAGCTTTTGAAGAAACAATTCTCAAGGCAGTCAAAACAGCCATTAAAGCAGATTTTACTTTATTTCCTGTTCTAGTTCAGCTCCTTTTACCGCAAGGATACACATAACTTACCTCAAGTAACCCTCATCCTGCTGAATTGAATAACTGACATCTTTTGTTAGCTCATGTTTCAAAGAATAAAGTCTGTTGCTGTATGTTTAAGTTCCTCTGAAATCCACTTAGGTAGATAAATGTGCATGCGCCATGTTCAAATTCATTAAAAATAAAACAAAAGAATAAAAATATCTAAACAAACAACTCATTAGAAACCAAGAGAAAACATCTGTAAGCCAGCTCTCAAGGTCTATGAGTGTGTGATGAGTGGAACAAAATATTAAGAGAAATATAATTTGCAGCAGATATATTTACCATAAAGGTGCTGTTTGGAGGTTTACATGCAGATGTAAGTAGGGGAGAGATTATGGGTGCTCCCGTGTGCGTGTGTGTTTAGTTTAGCTTCTTGTGTGCTATCTCTGGTAGTGTTTGTGCCCGCAGAGTCCAGAAAGGCCTATCCATTTCACTTACCCACTTGAAAGACAGCTATCTGTGAGGGTACCTCTAGTCTCATTACTATAACAAAAAGCCTCAAGCGTATCATTCCAGGTGGTAAGAACATTCACTCATTCTCTTAAAAAGAATTAAAATATGTTGTGTATGTGCAAACAGTTCCCCAGGAAGAATGTCAAGTGCTGCAAACATGTACTACCTTCCACTCAAGCTGGAAAAATTACAATGAGCAACAACAAAAACTTACAACCAAAAGGAGAAGGCTTCTAGATGAGGCCAGCTAACAGCCAAAACTCTGATGAAGGTCTACATGTGTGCCACAGACACCTAAAGGGCAAGCCTTAAGCAGGTAGGGTCAGGGTTGCCATGGAGATGGGGGTGGGACTGCGGGGGAATCTGGAAAGAAACCCTCAGGCTAAGTTTTAATCATAGACAGAAGCTCATTAAATGGAAAATAGAGTTAAGGGCATTTTAAGCAAATGGAACAGCATGTGGTGGCACAAAGCTTTAATAGGACTGGGGTGCTGTGAAGCCTGTTGCTCTGCACTGCTCAGTCAGAGGAGGATGTTGAGAGGAATGAAGGACAGAGAAGAGCCAAGCTCCTTTATGATAAGCTGGCAGATAATTGTAAGCTGTGGAGAACGAAAATGATGTGAAAAATAGCTAATATGTATTGAGTGCTTATTGTATAGTAGATAATCTTTAAGATTATATACTGTATAAAAATGTTTTGTTTTGTTTTGTTTTGTTTTGTTTGTTTTCGAGTGAAGTCTTGCTATGTTGCCTAAGTTGAAATCTTGAACTCTTTGGCTCTCAACCTCAGTCAGCTTCCTTAGTAAGGACTATAGCTCAGGTCATTGAGCCTGGCACATTTTATATATCTTGGGTTTTGTTTTTCAGACAGGCTCTCACCATGTAGCTCGGGCTAGCCTTGAACTCACTTTGTAGCCCAGACTGGATTCAAGCTCGCTGCTGTTGTCCTGTCTCTGCCTCTGGAGACATTTTATGTATCTTATAGGCCAATAGTGGCAAGTCTATGGCACACGTGTGCAGCCAGCTGTTTGCTATCATTTAAAGCTTTGAAAGGTTTTCCATCTCTGAGTAATGCTAACAAAACCCTGTAAGATAGTATCATAATTAGTCCTCAAATTATAGAGAAGGAAACCAAAACAGTGAAAAGATAAGTTATTTATTAATAGTCTCACAGCTAGTAGGTGGCAGAACTGAAATTCAAACCAAGGCAGGCTGTTCCCACACATGCCAACCTCCTTCACATTGCTGGTCTGTGGAACGGTGAGCTACACAGGGCTCTCTGCCGGTTTTACCAGTCACTCAGGTCCTTTGCTCTGGTTTACTTGCTCACTACTGGCTAAATCCAATGATCCTTGGCCACTTATTTTTATAAAAAGGATTTGTTCAAAGTTAGCTTAGAGGAGACAGCAGGGCTTATTTGTCTTAAATCATCATTTCACTGTGTATGGATGTGTTTGGGTCTTTTATAGCAAGGAACAATGTGGGAGGGAATATATTGAGACCATAAATAGGTGCAGACTTATTTTATCCGTTCCTGGACCCAGACCTTTTCCTCCCTTGTGTAAGGAAATGAAGTTAGACAGCTCCTGGTGCCAGCATCCACATATTCTGTCCATTCTTTTGGACTAAGGAGTACTAGGGGTAGTGCTTTATCCCTAGGCCTGAGGAACTTTGGAGAAGTCAGTTGGCTCTAAAGGAAAAAAAATCTCACTTTTAACGTTCAGTTCTGAGGTGCTGTTAACAAAGGCAGAGGTTTTAGAAAGGTTATTCTGGTCACAGGGTACAGTAGGGAAGGTCCAAGGAATACAGTAGGAAGAAACTGAAACCAGCAAAGCCATCTCCTATCACCAAAGCATGCAAGGTAAACAGGCTTCTTTTCAGAGAGTGAATGCCTGGCCCAGAACTTTCTGACATCTCTTGTGGATCATGGTATGGGGACCAGGTAAGTCCATTTGATGACTATTGGAGGGTGATTCTGATACAAGGGAATGAAACTCCCCGACCTACTATGTCCGATACAAGGATACAAGCTCGTGTTCTCTAAATCCAAGAATGAATTTTAGGAACAACGGAGGTGAAGAGTAGAATGCATTTATTGTGAGAAAGAAAGCTTCTGTCTGAAGAGAGACAGAAGGGGGTCCCGAGCGGGTTTCCAGGGACTTTTATAGAGTAAAACCATGGGTTCAAGGTGGAGGAAGACTGGGAGCTCACAAAGCAGATGGGCATAAGGTGGGACATAACTATAGTTAGCCAATAAGATCAATAGCTTAGGTAAAATTGATTACATTGGGGACAAATGGGGAAGCGAGCCATGTAGAAAGCGGGCATTCTTAGAGAGCAGTGACTCTTCCCTTAGGATTGGAATGGTGACTCCTGATTTCAAAGTGATCCAGCTTTAATCCCTAAGGATTATACTTAAGGGTGTGGTTGCATTTGTTTTGCCTTGGGTCTTGAGATCTGGCCCATAACAAGAGGTGTGTGTCCTCTCCAAGGTCATCAGATATCTGGTCCTCTGTGCCGGTAGCTTCCTCGAGGGCCTAGCCCTATCTGACTGCCTAAGTATTTCTAACTGGCTCAGCTACCTGTAACAATTCCTACTCACAAATAGATTGTTTTGATTCTTTCTGTAAATCCCTGGCCTAGAAGGCTCCATGTGCTCCCCCCTACTCCCGTGATTTTTAGTTCTTTGCTTTTTCTTCATTGCCTTTTAAATGATAGAACTCTTTTTCTTTCCCCTCAGGCACTCCTTCCATCCTCATACGACCTGCCACTACATTCAGTAAATTCTTTCTTCTGAGTGGCACAAATGTATTGCTTCACCTGCACTTCTCTCTCATCATCTCTAGTTTTAATTATTTCTAGAGCCTCCTAACTGGCCTTCCTGCCTTCCATCTGTCTCTGCTCCCCAGTGCTCCCTCCTACATTGCCACCAGGGTCATCCTGCTAGAGTTACATTATTGCCTTATCCCCTTTGATTGAAACTTCCACCTTGGAGGTCAAGCAAATTCCATAAAATAAGATAAAAAGGAAGCTTTTTACAACTTCACTACAGTTTAGTTTTTTTTAAATAATGTTCTATTTTTCTGTATAAAAAGAGAAACTGCTTATTAATGAATACTTCATGCATTATATTTCCTTTTACTATAAAAGCAGGTAAGAAAACACAAACACAGTGACTTTTAGTATTTCTCAGCTCCATGTTGTTCTACCCCTGTCTATCCCTGATGTTCAGTGCCGTCTGCGCTGCTGTATTGAAAACATAAAATGTACTTCATGCATGCATGCATTATTCATATATGCATTATTTATACCTTGTTCCCCAAGTCTATCACAGCACTGCAACCAAGTAGAATATCAGTACGTTCTAGCCTGAAGTAATTTAAAAGTGGAAACAACTACTGTATTTGCTTAGGTTTGTACTAAGCCAATTTATTAGTTATCTAGTCTTATAACCATGCCCCCCTGCTACATAGATAACATTAAAACTTTAGGTGAAGAATCTGAGCCTCAGAGCATTTCACCCAGCCCCATTTCCTCATCACATTCCTGCTACCTCTAGGATTACACACCACCCTCAGACACGTTGGTTTCTCCTCTGCCTTTGTGTCTGCTCACTGTCTGCTGCCCCATCCCACCTCATATCAGTTGTCTGTTGCCACGATAATGTCATGCCATTTTTCAGGAGTTTGCAGAGCATCTGGGCAGGTTCACTGATCTGGACTGGGTTTGACTATCTACTCCTCTATAGTCTGCAAAGGATTTCCTAGGGCTGGCTGGCTGAGAACCCCAGCTAGGATGACTTGGCTCTCCTCCACGTGGGCTCTGATCCTCCAGAAAGCTGACCCGGGCTCATTCTCATGATAAAGACAGATGCCTAATAGGACAGAAACACAGCAGGCTGCCAGGGACTTAGCCTGGTGATTTTTACAACATTCTTTCGGCTAAAGCAAATTCCAACTCTGGCTCTAGAGCCAATTATTCCACAATAACCTCTAATTACATCCATATTAGGCTTTTGGTCTTCATGTTCATGGAAATAGGTAGCAGTAAAGATTAGCTAAGTTAAAAAAGAATTGAGATGTGTTATATACATGCACCAATTCCCCACAATGTAATCATTATGCACTGCAAACAGGTACTAATATAAATTTAAAAAGATTTAAAAAAAGAAAGTGGCAAGCATGGGGGAGTGTGTTTAAAACACATCAGTGTTATATTCAAATATCCATGTGACAACAGTGAAATTGCCCCTGGTCTGATTGGTGGTTTGGAGGAGGTAAGATAACTAATAAGAAGGCCACTACGAAGTGGGAAGCAGCCCCTAGACAGTCACATTTTGAGAAATGATGGAAAGAACAGGGTGGGGTGAGATGTCTCATAGGAAAAATCGACTAGAAAACATCCAAATGCCTGTATTTTCTAACTAGGCAAATAGAGTGTTAATACCACAGCTAGGAATTAAGAATATTTCTGTACTTTCAGTTTGGCAAAAATCCTATTTAACAACAACAAAACATTATGAATAACAAAGTAAAAACTATCTTTAAATGAGAAATAGATCAAAACAAGAAGTTCATAATTGTAATCTTGGAAAGCTTGAGATGTTGCAACATCAGACAATTGATGCGGAGTGCAGACTGTTGGATCCAAAATCTCCTAGAAGACTGACCACATCCATGCTTTGCCCCTTATGTGTGATGACCAGCCTGGATGGTCTAGAACAACAGTTCTTTAACTGTCAGGCTCAGGAAATTGGGACAGTCTTTAAAAAGCATCAGAGTTCCAAAGACGCTTTGTTGAAGCTGGTTATAAATACTGATATTTGCCATAATCATAATGAAATTTGAGAAATTACATTATGTACTGGATGCTGTTTCAGAGTAGAACATGTATCAGTGAATAAAAGAGACAGGACAGAACCCTGTATCTCATGGCGGTTACATTCTGTTGAGAGAGGTGAAGCATTAAATATGTAAACAGATTTATAATATGTCAGAGAGAGTGTAACAAGTACTCTTGACAAAAATGCGTTAAGGTAAGGTAAGGAGCAACATCTTCCAAAAGGAGGCATGGGAGGGAAGCTGTCCATCTTGGGCTCCAATCACTGGGCACTCAGAATTTATACATTCTTGCAATTTTCAGATACTTTCCTGAAGGTCTCCCCTCAATGCTATTGACAACATACAGCCAGACAAGTGAAGACCCATAGATCAAGACACTACTCCTAATCTGTTGCTAATCAACAACAGAGATATCAGGTCTTGGTAGAAGCTACCTTGTAATCTTCTGAATTTAGTCATCTAGAAAAACCTATGATGTGATTTACCAAAAGGCTTTATGTGACTCTCCAAAAGGAACTTATGAGACATGCATTGTATACCTGGCCCTGTTTCACCCTTAACCTGGATTCATAGCCCTGCAGGAATGCCAAAGTATACTTAGTACACTTCACACAATCTGCCTTCTTTCTTTGTGCCACCCATCACTGAAGCACTCAGCAATGAAACAGCACCTGCTGGTTTATTTGATATAAAAGCTGACATATAAGCTGAGGATTTAGCTCAGCGGCATAAGTGCCTGCCTGGCAAGCACGAGGTTGTGAGTTCAATCCCTGATACAAAAAAAAAAAGAAAAAAGAAAAAAGAAAGTTGACATATAATGTACAAGTTGAAATAGCAAGTTTGGACACTGGCAAGTACTTCATTATCTAAATCTAACTGGTTCCTGAGTATAGATAGTAGGATATAAGAGTTTGAATAGTAAAGGTGATGTATATAGTGTCCCAAGAGCTGAGGGTTAAAAAGTAATGAAGACATAGGTCCTGTCTAGAGGGTTTGCAAGAAAACAAAGGGAATAAGCAATTCTAAATTAGCAGGACATCTGTCCCAGAAGAAGGCTGCACAAAATTCTTTGGACACTCAAGAAGGAGCAGCTAAGTATTCTTCCAGTCAGAGAATCTTGTTCTAAAGAAGGGTAGGTATGTTCCAAGTTAGCAAGGGTACACTAAGGAAAAATATGTGCAGAGTAAAATTTGTGAAGCTTATGGCAAGTTTGGTGACTAGCGACCACCCCAGTGTGATGGGGAAATGATAAGGAAGGAAATGCAGGACCTTGAACGCTATGCTGAGATATCTGAAACTTGCTGTGTGGGAAAGAAAGTAAGTAGTTCTAATTTTTCCTCCATACAGTTTTATGGTAATAGCATAAAGTTTTTTAATTGGCTACTAGTCTGAGGAGCATCATATTTGTCTAACATCTTGTCACTTGATAATTATTGACAAATGTTATTAAAATGAATCTAATTCAGGTAGTTGAAAAGTCAATTTTGTTTTGTTTTATTTTGTTTTTGCTACTGGGTCTTGAACCCAGAATCTTTGCACAGAATTACATTTTCAGCCCTTTTATTACTTATTTTTGTTTTCAGGCAAGGTCTTACCATGTAGGTTAGGCTTAAGCCATCCATCCTCCAGCTTCAACCTCTAATGTACTGGGTTTACAGATGTGTGCCAACCCGTTAGGTTTTAAAACAGAATTTTAAAAAGTAGCTAAAATGCTCATGGTTTTAGAGAATTCTCTTCTTTTTAATGAATTCATCAGTCTTCTCCAGGTAACTTCCTTTTCTTTTTCTGTTGATGTCTTATGCATCCTGTTTTTCCATCTTTGAGTATGTTTTGCTATCATCTGATTCCCTCAATCTAATGTTAACTAAGAGCTTTCTTTAAAAAAATTTTATTAGTACATGTTTGCATTCATTGTGGGGAGTTTGCAGTACATAGTTACTACATTTATTATGGGGAGTTGGTATACGTACATAACATATTAATCCCCCCCATCTTTTGGTAACCTCTCTTTTTCTCACCATTTCTTGAACCCATGCTGGTCTGTCCATGTCCATTACTATTTAGATATATCCTGTCTGAACTACATTTAAAAACTCATTGCCTGATTGCCCTCTGTGTCCATCCCAACTCCTCTTCCAAATCATTCTCTACCAGCAGCCGGACCAATATTTCTAAAATCAGATTGACTATAGAGGGACAAGCCTTACTAGGTCTGGAGAATGTTATTATTAAATCAGGGGAAAAGCTTTAAGAAGATTTATGTAGGTGATATATGGGTATGAATTTACTGTGAGGTCTTGGGTCGAATTCTACGCTAATTGCTTGTCTGCAAATTCTGTGTGTGGGGGAAAATTACAGATTTTCATTCTCTTGTTTGCAGATGGAAACTTGCCTGTCATTGTCTGTGGTAAATAATTTGCATCTTAGCTGGACTCAAAGGTTTAAATTTATTATATCCAATTTTTCTTCAGCCTTTCCCTCCTGCTAGTCATCTCTTCTCAAGAGAAGAACAGCAGGGAGTTTTAACTTCCTGTTTTACTGGAACACTGGAAATGTACTCTTCCTAAATTCCAAAAGAAAAAATTTGTTAAATTTACAGATCAGCTCTGAAGTGCAGAGAGCATTTAGCCTAAACCTGTTTGTATGATTGATAGAACTAAGGTTGGATTGACAAAAGGACTTTCTAGAGAGACAAAGAAGGTCAGATACCAAGTCCAGAGAGCTCAGGCCTCTGCCTCCTAGTTCTGGGTCCAATCCACAAGGAAAGGGTAGGAAAAACAGAGGGAGGATATGGGAGAAATTCTGTTTCTTTTTCTCCAGAACAGTGTTTCTTTCATCAAAACCATGTACCCACGCTCTCTTATTATTTCCCCAAAGGTGCTATGTTAAAAAGGAGAAGGAGAAGGAAGAATGTGTGTGTCCATTTCTTCTGCATTTTAAATAAATGTCTTCTTATAGGTGAGACATAACTATGCCTTGTTCTTAGGCACAGATCCTCCATAGCTGGACTGCAAGCCTCTTGTCCTTCCTTCCAGGCCAGAGGCTACTGGCTGCCGAGTCAGTGAAGATACCTTATCACTCTTGAGAAATTGCCCTCATCTGTCCTTCCCTAAGCACACCAGGACACACTGCTCCCTATCTCTTCCCACCATGCACCTATATCTCTGCACATATATCACTGCACATACGTCCTGAGGCTGGTTGAAGGTGTCATGGCTGGCTTGCATCCTAGCTCTGACTAAGCTCAGAGGACCCCACCATTTCATAGCTCTGCGATCTTTCCAAGCAGCTTAGGCAAGCCTTAATTTTTTCTCACTTGGAAATGAGGATTAAAATGTGTGCCATGGAAATTTATCATAAGAATGATATAATTTAATATAAAGCACCTAATACAGTTCCAGGCATGTTATGTGTGTGTGTGTGTGTATGTGTGTGTATATATATATATATATATATATATATATATATATATATATATATAATTTGTTAGATATTTATTAACTTCCCTTGCCCTTGCGTTTGTTCCTTGACAGGGAAGAGGTTCTTCTGAGAGCATCACTCATGCTTCCTCTGTGATCAGCACAGGATATGGGAAGAGCAGAGCCTTCACAGTAGATAGGGTCAGCTTGTGGAGCTGAGAAGGGGCTCTCAAGCAGAGATGGGGCCCTGGTAAACAGGGCAGCTCATTGCAGTTCTTCTGCAACACAGTCTGTAATTCCCAATAGTTCAGTGTGATGCAGAGTCCATCTGTTAGCTGCTCCTGCATTGCATGACATTTCCCAGTTGGTATAGGAACTGTAGCCCAGACCAAATAGGACAACACTGACTCCAAGGCCACAAGAAAGCAAACCCTTATGCTGGTGATATATGTCAGCAGGGAGACATGGTACCCACTGATGACTGAGAGGCTTTTGCAGCTCACTCCTAAGTCTGGCTGTGGCCATTGTGCAGGCCAGGCAAGGCCTTCATGCCTCTGGTAGCAGCCAGTGGTGAGGTGACCACCAAAAGCACTGACTTCTTAGGACTTGGTTCTTCCTAGCTGAGCTTCTCCTCATCCCCACTTCTGGGATATGTTCCCTTCATGAGAACCTTGCATCAGATTTTTAAATGAAATAATGGATTTGAAAATATCTTAAAAGCTTTAAAGTACTTTACAAATGATTGTTTACTTAAGATGAGCCTGTGGTCAGAACTCAGGATGTACACTGCAATTTAGACCCTAGAAAAATATCTGCTTAAATGAAACTCTTCTTCATTAATTTATTGACCTCTCAACCACTGAGTTAGGCACTGGGCTACAATACTAAGCATGAAGACTATGGCCCTTTCTTATGGAGTGGAGTTAAGGATATAGACCATGAGCTCATAAATAAAATAGAAAATAATTAATAGTATAATAAGAGAGCTCATGGAAATTAAAATGTACTGTAGTGGATAACTTCATGGTTGAGATCTTTAGACAGAGTGGCCACAAGAAGCCCTTTAATGAGATAATGTTAAAAATAAAACATGAAAAGTGTGTCGGAACCCTGGTAGCAAGATCAAGGAAAAGAGTACTCCAGGCAGAAGAATTCTAAGTTCAAGAGTGTCAGATAGATACGAACTTGGTGTGTTCACAGAATATAAAGAAAGCCAATGTAATCACAGGACAGTAAGGGGCAAAAGGTAAGGATAAAACTCCAGTGACTGGCAAGGGCCATATTACATGCAGGGTAAGAGATCAGGATATTCCAAGTCTAAAGAGGAAAGGGTGTACTAGGTCAGTCATATCATTTAGGATTTAAACAGACTATTGCTAGTGCTTTGTAGAAAATCTACTTATTCTAAGCAGGAGTGAAGTCAGGAGGACAAATCTGACTCTTTCATAGTGGTTTAGACAAGAAGTGATGATTCACAGAATATGAGGGAACAGGAAGTGGCAGAAAGTGAGATGCATATTTGAGTGTTTCAATTTAAGTATAAAGTCCTAATTTAAAGTTAAGTTTCATTGTATAATTTTCTGATTGTAGAAGATTGAGGGAAAAATCAAAGATGACTGCTAGATAAGAAACTTGGTTGATTGTTCCTTCCTGAATGAGAAAAGAAAGTGGTGGGGGGGGTAAAAGTAAGGCCTCTGCTTTCAACAAGTTAATTTTGAATATATTATGTAGGCAGTTGGATAAGTGAATTTGAGACTAAGTAGACATTTATATAAGGGTGAATTTACAAATTTAGAAATCATTACTGTTATTTAGTATTTATGTAGTATTCAGAGCCATGAGATAACTTATAAAGTGATTATAGGTTGAGAAAATAAGAGACTTGAAGATAGAATACTTAAAAAGACAATGAGTTGGAACTGAGAAATAAATGAATGCCAAGAAAAAAACCCAGAAAGATGAGATGAAAAACATGAGGAGGTGTATCCTGGAAACAATACAGGAAATAGTTTGGACTAGATAGGGTGGTGATGCCTATAATTCCAGCTACTACAAAGGCTGAGGCAGAAGGATTACAAGTTTGAAAGCAGCCTGAATAATTTAGTGAGACCTATCTTTAAAGAAAAAGTTCTGGGATAGTTCACTGACAGAGTGCTTGACTAGTATGGATTCCTTCCCCAAGGTGGTGGTGAGGACTTTAAAGGCAGTAGTGAACAAATCAAATTTTGTTGAGATGTTAAGTGAAGACTGAGAAATGACCTTTGTATTTGGCAAAATACAGGTTCCTAGATAGGAACTGATGCTATGGAGTAGGCCTGGTTGATTAGACCAGTGGAGAACAGAAACCTGATTAGAGAGGTTTATGAGATAATTGGAAGCAAGGGAACTACTCTTTCAAGGAGTTTTATTACAAAGTAGAACAGAGAAATAGAGCCATGCTAGAAGTTTTTCCAGAGAGATGGTTTTACAGGCTGTTTGTTTCTTGAAGGGAATATCCCATAGGAGGGAGAAACTTGAGGCAGGAGAGAGGAGATCACTTCAGGTGAGAAGTCCTTGAGTAGGTGAAGGGAACGAGATTCACTCTTGTAAAAGTAAAAGAAGCAAGAAGGAAGATAGAGAACGTGGATTCAGCTGCAGTCTTTGGGTGAGACTGTGGCTGAAAAATTCTTTTAGTCATTTATCAAATCCCAAAATACAGTGTGTGAGATGATATTCTAAGGGGAAGACATACAGCAGTCATGTCTCTCCTGTGTGAATGAAACACATAATACAAAGCTCGTGTTTTCATAGATTTTATATTCTATTGAGGGGAGTTAAGGAAAAACATATTGATAGACAAATGAAAGCTCAGGAGATAATAAGCACTATAGAGAAAAATGAGCTAGCTAAAGGGGCGTGCGAGGAGTTGGCGTAATGTGTGGAGAAAAGGTCTCACTGACTAGGGAATACTGGAGAGCAGACCTAAGGATAGGGAAGATGTCTCTAAGCAGAGGGAGCAAAATATGCCAAGTCCTTGCTGCAGGAGCATGCTTGGCTTCCAGTGACCTGAGGATCAGCAGAAGCCAGCGTAGCCGAACAAAATGTGCAAGGTGAGGGAGTCCTAGGAGACAAGGCCAGACAGGCTCAGGAGAACAGCGTGCATATGACTCTGGCAGTAAAGGCACGAGCTGTATGCTGGACAAGGAGGGAAGCAACTGGAGAGTCTGGAGCAGACATGTCACCCGAAGTGACTTCCACTGTGAGCAGTGACTTTGGCTGTTGTGTGGATTGGATTATGGGAGGCAGGGATGGCCATGTGAGAACCACTTAGGAGACTCCTGCAGTCATTCAGAAAAGAGATAATGTAGTTTTCCTCCAGCTGCTCTTATTTTCTCAGTAAGAGGCAATATCTTCATATGAGAGTAAGGAGGGTAGGATGGAGGCTTGAGAGGAGAAGCTGTGCTAATAGTGGGTGAAAAACTGATTAAGGAAATATGATTGAAGAGCTGCCCAGGCAATTGACTGACTAAACAATTTTAGCAGCATGCTTATTTACCTCAGGACCTCTGCGGCCCATCTGACTATGCATTTCTCTTCCTTGTGTCCATTTTTTCTACTATCACCCTATTTCTTATCCTCTGAAACCAGGTAGCCTCAAGAGTTCAAATGATTATTTAGAATAAAACGACATCCAGCTTTTTGTGCCTTATCTGAGGGAGAGCCTCAGAGTACTCAGCACCTGCTAGGAACTATTCTTCATGTGTCCATCCTTCTACCTCACACCACAGAGTTCGACCCACTCCCCTGCCTACTGTACAGACCTCAACAGGATTTGGGGGAGGCCCATGGATTTCCTCAGGCTAAGGCAGTAGAGAGAGAAAGACAAGATAGTTACTACATGAAAGATGGGGGTCTCACCAGCGACACTGGTATGGCATTTAAGGTTCAACAAAGGTTGGAGACCATTTGTATATAATGGCACCAATACTTACCAGTGTGTTTCTTTTTTTAATTATCAACACTCATATTTGCAGAGCAGAAGCAGATGTTTTAACTGATCCAGGACCACAAACATTTGTCAGGTAGTTATTATGGAATAACTAGTGATTAAAAGTATGAGGGTGCTGGTGAGAGAGCTATTATCATAGTTTAGGCTGGATAGTAAAGAAAGTGGGATCAAGAGAGGGCGGATGTCCTAGGAGAAAGTAGAGGCCCAGGGACTGGAAGGCATGAAGAAATGCAAGAGGAGAGAAGACAGAAGTGAGAAATGGAAGGGTAAGATACTGTGGTAGAGGAAAGGATATTGGAGTTGTAGGTTTCTGATATGGAACAGTTTGGCAGAGGGGGCTGTCCAGAGAATAGCCATTGGAGGGAGGAGGTAAAGTAGTTTGAAAATAGGTTTCCATGAAGTAGAATTGCTCCATGCATGTGGTGTGGTGTCCTGCAGGATAATCCATGATTTACACCAATGGAAACTGACAGCATGAGGCGCTAAGCAAGAGGTATTGCAGTATGAGATACAAAGAAGAGTTTTATGCAAAGGTGGAAGAATACTAGGCTCAACTAGCAGGGCAAAGCTAGAAAAATATAAATCCTTCCTTTTTACGTCATCCTTTTCACATCTAGTTTGAACCCTTTATCACCCTGTTTTGATTAAAGAAATATAATGTCTATATATTTCCTCTATATATTCAAATATTGAGAATGTTATTGAAATATTCTTATTTTTATTTACTTAGTTTTTGTTAGTAGATGTTTGCAGTACATAATGTTTACATTCCTGGTGTGGACATGTACACACACATCTTAGTTCCTTTTCCTTTCCTCTCTCACCTCTACCTCCATCTCTTGGACTCATTTCCATTAGAGATAGATCTATCTCCCTATTTCCTACTATCTTTTATTTTGCTCATTATTTATAAGAAATAGCTTTTGAATTGGTCTCCTTGATTTTAGTCTTTTTCCCATAGCCTATCATGGATTGCTACTTTACCAGTAGAATGGAGGCATATCCTTTTGTTCCTGTGCAAATGGTTCAGTAGCATCTTCTCAGTTTAGAATAGAGTTCAGATTCCTTAGCCCCACCATCGAGATTCTAGGCTTAGATCTGGCTTCAATATATTCCTTAGTCTTCTGTGTCTATTAGAGGCAATATTAAGTATTCAGTTTTCACTGTTTTGAATTTATTAGGTATTACTTCACCTAATTCTGGGGGGCATTCCTGAAAATAGTTTTGCTAACTGTCTGGAATGTTCTCTTTCATTCCTCTAAATGTTCAACTGCATTCATCCTTCGAAGATCAACTCAATTGCAGATTTTCCTCTGCTTCACATGGCACCTCTTTCTCTGTCCCTCTCTTGTAAAAATTCCATTTTAAGCCCTACATTCCAGCTAGTCATATACATAATAAAGAAGAACCATGCATAATTTATCATTGCATCTCAGCTCATAACCCCTAAGCCAGTATCATACATTTTGCAGATACTCAATGTCTGATGACAAATGCATTTATAACTTTGTGGTGAATGGAGTTCTTCTAGTGTTGCAGTAAATTTAAGAACCACAATTCTTCACTAGAAGATGATCTTCAGAAGATCAAACGCATGACCTTGCACTTGCCAGACAAGTGCTTATGCCACTGAGCTAAATCCCTAGCCCTGTGGATTGATATTTTTTATCCTCAATACTTAGCACTGTTTTGTGAGCCTTGTAAGTTTGACACACAATGAATACCCAATAAAATCTTAGTAAATGGAATTGAATTATGGGACTTCACACTTATGCCATTTTTGCTACGTCGGTCCCAAGTACTCTTCAAGTGAACAGGATCTGTCATAGCAAATAACTGATTATATCCTGAATTCTGGATATAACAAAGACACATTCATTTATTCTTTGATCCACTGAGTCACATCATAACTCATGATTGATCTTTGTGTATTAAGTTTATTCTAAACAGTAAGGATAAAAAGCAGTTGATAAGAATAATGAGGTGAAAGAATGAAGTTAGCTTGTTACTGAGATTTAAATGCTATTAATGTAGCGAAAATAAACACCTATCTTCCATTTTTGCAGTAGGAGTTTCTGAAGGCAACTCTTCCTTTAAGGACCATGATTTCATTGGAGGATTGAGAATATTCCACACCAATATTAGAGCTGAGAGGCGACAGGATTTTCCAGGCACAACGAGTCTTCCAGAAAGTACACGTCTCATGTTTACATAATAACTTCTCCTTTTTCTCCTATTTGGCCAGGTTGTGACAATATGCTGATGGGGATAAAGTCCCTGAAAATAGTGAAGAAGACTATGGACCCTGATGGCTCTTGGATGAAAGATTCTGGCAGTGACTCTCCCAAAGTATATGTTTTAATTGGATCCAGCAGCCGAACTGTTTGGGAATTTGCAAATATTCGGGCATTCATGGAAGACAGCACCAAGCCAGCTCCCCGAAAGTTACTCCTACCACTTTCCTGGCAGGGATCAGGCCAAGTGCTCTACAAAGGTTTTCTATATTTTCACAGTCGAGGGACTTCTAATGAGATAATCAAATATAATCTGCAGAAGAGGACTGTGGAAGATCGAATGCTGCTCCTAGGAGGGGCAGGCCGAGCACTGGTCTACCAGCACTCCCCCAGTACTTACATTGACCTGGCTGTGGATGAGCACGGGCTCTGGGCCATCCACTCAGGCCCAGGTGTCCAAAGCCATCTGGTTCTCACAAAAATTGACGCAGACACATTGGGAATAGAGCACTCATGGAACACTCCATGCAGAAGCCAGGATGCTGAAGCCTCATTCCTCTTATGTGGGGTTCTCTATGTGGTCTACAGTTCTGGTGGCCAAGGTCCTCATCGAATCACATGTGTCTATGACCCACTGGGTACGATCAGTGACGAGGACTTGCCCAACTTGTTCTTTCCCAGGCGGCCAAGAAGTCACTCCATGATCCATTACAACCCCAGAGATAAGCAGCTTTATGCCTGGAATGAAGGAAACCAGATCATTTACAAACTCCAGACAAAGAAAAAACTGCCTTTGAAGTAATAAATTGCAACCCGGAAGGATACCAACATGATTTTGGTAGATGTTTCCAGGACACTGAGACCAGAACCCCTTCACAATATAGTACACTTCTAGTCACATGCAGAAGTAGGATCTAGGAAAAGAAACACATACGCATCCTTTCTCAGATGTCTCTGCCTTAGGTATCTTCCAATAGCTTAGATAAGTCTATCATTTTGAAATTTTCAATTTTAGGAAGAGTATTACTCATCCAGACTTCTTGGCTCTCAAGGCCTCCCACATAGGGATCCAGTTTACTCACAGCCTTTTCTTTTCTGATCCCTAGCATCTACTTTAATTTTGGCCTCTTTTTCCAATAGTTCAAATCGTATGCTCCCTCCTGGTACTCAGTGGGTTTTTCTCCTTTGACTTTTGCTCAGTCTCTTCATTCTTGATAAATATTCTTTCAATTTTCTTCACTGCCCAACTACAAGTACTAATTGTTATCTATACTTAATCTTTATTTCCTGTAGCTTTGCTGTTCCATCAAGGTAGATGGATGTAACAAATAAATATATTAACATTTCGATACCACTTTCTAGTTACAAAGTGTTTGCACATCATTTAATTCTCTTCTTGCTCTCGTGAGATATGTAAGTCTTTACAATTGCCCTTCTAGAGATGAGAGTTTAGATGAATTATTCAAAGTATCACAACTCCAGAATGAAAGAGCTAAAAAATATTGCACTCCTCATAGTTTTTCCATTTCCCAAGGAAGCATCAAATATGTATTTTTGTTCACTCAGTCTTTTATAACTCAATGTGTTCAGCAATTCAGCCTAAAAATAATAAGTTTTGCCCATTCAGCCATTTTTTTTTCATGTCTATGCAAGGTCTTTCATGTCTTTCTATTGGTCTTTCAAAAACTCCTTCCTCCAAGAAAGCAGCCTAAGGGTGAAGACCCCGCCCCTGGGCTCATTTTAGCTAGCTGTCATCTGCTTTTTTCTTGTTTTAACCATAATAAAAGTGACACTAAACAAATAAGCTCATCAGGCTATATTTGCCTACATACCCTCAGTGTAAAAGCTTTTAGGGAGTGCTGCCTGTGTGAAGTTTACTGTGACCAGTCTTCAATACACAGAGGCCCTTGGTAAATACTCTGGGATCTGGAGGGAAGCCAGATAGCAGGCAAGTGGCTCTTGGCCACAGCACGCATGCTGGGCTAGCGCAGAGGGCAGCATGTGCTTCTAGAAAGGGCCTTCTTCAGAATCTTTCCCATGTGTGTGTTCAGTTCAGCAGAGTTTGGGTCACAAGTGCAGGTGGTGGTGCCAGTCTGTGTCTCGTGCTGAGACCTCTGTCTTTCCAGGTTGGTCACGTGAGAGGGCTTGCTTTGTGTATTTGCAGCTGTTTCCCTGTCTTTGCCAAGCTCCGGCTGTGACCTTAGGCAGTGAAGGGAGATTTTTCACCCAAAGCATTTGAATAGAGCTTTGGCAGAAGGACAATAACCAACCTATCGACACAATGCAATTATCCACAATTCTAATAGAATGGTAGAGACAGCCCAAATCTTTTATGGACTAAGGCAGGTATGAACAAGTAACTGTGGTGATATTAATCATTCCATGGGTCCGGGGCCTTTATCTTCCCTCTGGGTAAAGTAACATTATCTATTTCAGATATAAGGAAAGCTGTGAGCTTCCCAGTGGAGGATGGAGTGGAATTATCCACCGGGCAAGTCTGGCATGTATGGTTCCTTTGGAGGCAAGAGGACAATTTGCCTGTAATGAATTGTCCGGCTTCCATCCAGGATAAGCGTGGATTTGACAGTTCTGCAAGGACTGGGATTTGACACCTGCCTTCACAACTCACCCCAATACCTAAATCCCTGCAGCTAGAGTTCTTTTAGGTCAAAACATTTTCTCCAGGAAGCCTCTGTTAATGTGCTACTTTGCTTGAAAGCATGCAGGTCTTGGAACACCTTATGTTTCTTTCAGCTCTGGGGTCTCTCATTGGAGTTAAGCAAAGGAGGAGTGATGCCTCCTTGACTGCACTGATGAATATTAAACTTGGTTGCATGTAATAATCAGTTGCGAGCAGGAAATGGGGGCATGTGCCTGTAATTCCAGCATTTGGGAAGCTGAGGCAGGAGAGTCTCTGAGAGTTCAAGGACAGCCTGACTTTATAAGCCAGACCGCATCCCCTTCAAAAAAAATTACTTGGGAAGCTTTAAGAGCATTAATATATAGGACATATCTCATATCCTCTGGGTTTGGGACTGAGACATCAGTATTTTTGAAGTCCTTTCTTCCAAGGTGGTGCCAAACTGAAAATAAGCATAAAAGCCAGCTATTTACAAAACTTAAAAGAGTAATTGTATAGTTCTAAGGGCAGGCTAGTATTTTCTGGGGCCTGGGGTAAGGGTAGTGGGTCCCCTGGGGGCAATATGTGGATTTAGAAACACTCATGAACTTGGGTGAAAGGCAGGCTTCCTGTACAAAAGCCTCTCTGCTGCTATTTTAAGAAGTGAAACTCAACTAAAGGGTGTCCTGCTGTAACACAACTCTGCAGGCCCAGCCTCCCTCTGTTGGCTTTGCCCTTGGTCTGCTGCTGGCCAGGTTCCTGCACTGACCACAAGTCTCCTCTTTGCCAGCGTGGCTTAGGTTCTGTTGACATGAGCTTGTCTCTGGGCACACTAGTAATTTCAGACCAGAGGGGTAAATCTGGTTGGAAAAAACATGTGTCCCGTGGAGTTTGTCAACTCTCCAGCCAGTGAAGAACAGGAGGCCAGGACTATAATGACTTTTGCCAGAGCTGGGGACTATGTCAGAGTTGCTGGTGGTGCTGCCATCGCAGGCCCAGGAAGATTTTAATCTGCTGAACTGAGCAGCAGGTCCTAGGAGGCCCAGGCAGGGCAACTACGGACGGTAAGACCTCTGGTCACACTGCGGGGGTAGGTGTTAGGTTTTCAGGGCCCAGCCCTTCCCAGTTGAGAATCAGTTCCCTGAGGTCAGGCAGCGCCAAAGCTCTTCCTGGCCTATGGCACCTGACCTCGGTGTTGGGCACAGAAAGTGCTCCTGGTGCTCAGCTATTCCCAAGATTCAGTACCGGAGCTTTCGTTCGTTCACCGCCAACCACTAGAGGGACCTTCACCTCGGGGTCGCGGGTTTCCAGCGCACAGGCACCTCGGGTGACCGGAAATTTGCCAACCAGGGTGTGGGGCGAAGGGTGAGGGGTGAAAGCGGGCAGAGCTCAGCCAGGAGACACGAGGCTGTATTGAGGCCAAACTCAGTTTCGCTGGAGTGCCGCTGGGAGATCCGGACTCCCCAGGGGTGGCTATGCAGCAGGTGCTTGTATTACAAGTTTGCGGGACTTCGGTCTTTTTTATCAGTTCTCGCGCAGGTTCGCCAGCGTGGAAAGAGCCACACCACGGAGTTGCAGAAGCCGGGGAGCCGCAGGGTTCCTCCCCGCGTCCCTAAGGGTGGTGGAAGTGGTGTGGAGGGGCGGGGCGGGGTCCGTAGGGGGCGGGGCTTGGACGGCAGGCGGAGCGCGGCACGGGGCGGGGCTGACGGGGCAGGGGCGGGGCTGACGGGGCAGGGGCGGGGCTGACGGGGCAGGGGCGGGGCTGACTAGGCAAGTCCGCGAGAGGCCGGCTGTTCCCCAGCGCAGCTAGTGCATCTGAGGAGGAGGAGGACAGACCCGCGGCCGTAGAGGTGGAGGGGGGTGTTCCCCGGGGTGGGACAGCAACGCTCCGGGACTAGCCTCCGGCAGGGTACCCGCCCCCGTCACGTGGTCTCCAGAGCCGCTGCCGCGGGTTGATCCGCGGGTGCTCCGCAGTTGGTCGGTGGCCGGGAACCTGTGGCTGGGTTCTCGGCGCTCATGGTCGGAGGTGGGAGGGACACGCGAGCGGCGCGCATACCTGAGCCATCCGGACCGGAGCCACCGCCCCGCATTCAGGTCAGTGGGCTTCCCCGATGGTCCCGGGCTCCGGGGTGCATCAGTGGGCTCCCCGAGGTGGGCATTGTCTGGGGAACCGAGAGCCCATATCTAAGAGCCACACGGGTCGTGGAGGTGAGTTAGTGCCTGTTGGGTCCAGGAGCTGTACCCAGACGCGAGGTCGAAGACCTCACCCCCTTCCCTGGAGAGAAGACTAGGAGGAGGATGGGTAACTCCTGTGGGTTTGCTTCGAAACTCCACTCTTTAACTTGCTAGGCGCAGCGGACAGTTCACGATCTACAGGTGTTAAGGAGTCGCTGGTGACGCGCTCCCAGAATACTCCGATTTCTACTTGGGTATGGATGGCCCAGCTCTGCTCCCGGAGCAGCGAAAAGTAGAGAGCCCAAGGTGGTGTGGAAGCTTTAGAACTTTGCTGAGGCAAATCTCTGTTCGACAGTGCGTGCGTCCCATACTATTAATGCAAAAACGCAACGTACTTTTCAAAAGGTCAGGCTGCTGAGGCCCAGTGGACTACAAGATAGGAATGATCCCATTTAAAAATGGGTTCTCTTCCTCTACTGACTCCAGACTGACTGTTTTTGTTTTTTTTTTCCTCTGAGGAAAATAAGATTATATATTTAAAGACCAGAACTTCTAAGGTTTGGGTATGCAAGTCTAACTTAGAGTATCTGGATATTTGGTATAGATCTATTTCCCTTTTCATATTTTGGTCTACTTTCTTCCTTTCTCCTCATCTCTCTTTCTTCCATCCTTCCTTAATTGATTTTAATACAAAGCTGATGAGTTTACACATTTTATAGTGTCTATTGTGACGTTGAATGTTCAACTATAGAAAGGTAGTTGATCATAGACATCAATAATTTTTGGACTTTGATTTCACTGGTATAGTCAAATTCATAAATTAGAATATTCATATTGGTATAATGATAGATAGAATTCAGCCTTCAGCCTTAGGTTATTGGTATGAGGAAAATACTATATATTATCTGCTTTAGAAGTTCATTCTCTCTGGGGCTCAGGAGAGCTCATTTGTGTTCTTACATTCATATTTAAAGTAGTTTGAATGGGATGATAAGAGAGATTGGTGAGTCACTACTGCATCCATATGAGATTTTATGTGACTTGTTGTCGCTGTGGTGCTGGTTGCAGGGCCTTGCACATGCTAGGCAAGGGCTGTACCACTGAGCTACATCTACGTTTTAATTAGAAGTAGTATTACTTTGAGGTTTGAGATGTGCCAGTTACTGCATATTGCTGCTGGGAGAGTGTCAGTAGTCTGTAGTCTGTTCTTTAGGATAGCTAATGCACTATGACTTTAAGACAAAGTGGAATGATATAAATGACATGGGAGTAGGAGCAGAGTTGTGGAAGTTCCTACCTTTCCTCTGAGCAGGCAGAGTCTGGGATAATTTTCAAAAAAATAATGCATGCATGTAATAGAGCTCAAAGGATTTCTCCTGGGTTTCTCCAGGTGATGGTGAGCAAGGCAACCTAGACCATGAATGCTGTATAGATAGGCAGGCTTGGACTAGCCTAGGGAAGTGGCTATTCATCCAGCTTGGCTCCCATGGTGGATGGTGGACAGTAGAGCTGATGACTAGGACAGAACATGGTCCCACTGGTCATAAAAGAGTGGGGCAGAAGTGTGGACTTTGTCTGAAAGCGCAGTTTGGGGAATGAGAGTCAATATGGGCTTTTAAGCAAGAGATTGACTTCAGAGTCTGTGAGCTTCTCTGCAATCTCGACTCTTCCAACTCCCTGTCTGACAGAAAATCCAGTAAATATTTGTGGAAGGAATGGTTCAACACTAAAGCAGAGCTTCTCAAACTTTAACAGGCCCAAGTCACCTAAGGATTGCGTTCAAATGCAGATTCTGAGGTCAGGTGTGGGACCTGGATTTCTGCATTTCTAATTTGGCAGGAAGGGTGCCTATCACTTTGCCATCTATGGCAAGAATTTAAGTCCAAAAACTGGCTGTGCTTTAGAATTGCCTGGGGAGCTTTGTAAACTATTCAAATTTAGTAGATCTGGGATGTTATTATAAAGCTCTCCAGGTGGTTCTTCTAACCAGAAGATGAAAATGGCTATAGTGGACTTTGCAGAACTTGGGAGGCAATGACCAAGGGAATCCAAGACACTGGGCTCTGGAGGCCAGTTAGGAGATGAGAAGGGTAGGTTAAGGTAGAAATGGTAGGTGAGCCCTTACTGTGGGCCTGAAAAGTGGTGAAGTTGGGTCAGGTAGAAGAGACCTTGGAAAGACAGAATCTGTAAGACTAGGGGCTAAAGAATGGGAGATGTCAGTCTCATTCAGTCTGTTTTAGACTAACTGGACATGATAATAAAGAGGGAGAAACAATTTTGGGGAAATGAGGTTTTGGATATGAGAAATGGTATACTGTTTAGATGTTAGTGACTGGAAGGTTTTTAAAACTGTTAGATTTTTTTCTCTCCTGAAATATAAATCTGTTCATGATGTTCTCCTGCTTACAATCCTTTGGTGGGTCCCCTAGTGGCAAATTTAAGAATGAGTTAAAACACAACAGACGAGGTATTTAAACGAGGTATTTATTAAGTTTCGTACATGCACACCGCCATTTGAGATGTGATACTTAGTCCTTACCATTTGGTGTGGGCACAATTAGTCTGAAACTCTTGGCAACTTTATTTTTCCTGAGTCACTATTTTCCTGCTTCCTCCTTCCTCACAGGAGTTCCACTTCCCTTGCCCTTTATGTGTCCTAGTGACATTTTCTGTTTTAGTACTTGATGGCACTTACATTACCCTGTTTTCACAGAACCTAGGAAGGGTGGAAGGTGAGCTGTATCTCTCATAATCTCTTATATACCTTGTTTGTATGTGTGTGTGTGTGTGTGTGTGTGTGTGTGTGGTGATAATAGAGATTGATCCCAAATCCTTTGCACTGAACTGTACCTCAGTCTCTTCTTATTTTTTGAGACAGAATCTTGCCAAATTGCTTAGGCTGGGCTCAAACTTGCAGTCTTCTTGCCTTAGCCTCCAGAGTAGCTGGGTACCCACTGCTTCCTTTGTACACTCTTAAAACCAGGTCATTTGGGACTTGTGGGTTTCCTCAAGACCCACTCTTTCTCTGCACATCTAGGAGATTCTGCCCTGGAACAGTCTGTTGAGCTTTAGGGCCAGATCTCTTTAAGGTCTCTGAAATTCCCAGGGGCTACTTACACTGAGCTTTATCTTCAGCAAATTGACAGTATCTGATGGCTTTAAGTCCATTGGTTAGGTGCTCCTTGGCACTCCTTAGTTTCATCTCCTCCATGTCACTGTCACACTCATAATACACATTTATGTATAATGAGAGCCGAGGATAACTTGTGCACAATTTTCTTTGTCACCCTGTTCCATACTGTGTGGCAATCTTGGCCTCTGTGACATATCTGTAGATACAGATGGGATAGGATTGCCTCTCTGATAGGATAAAGCAATGGTGGTGAACCTATGGCATGCATGTAATTATTATTTTTTTTTAAGACTAAAGATGTTAATGTGTGAGTTGTGTTTTCTAAACTAAAGCCTCAATGCTCAGGTTAAATTGCAGTGTTGGCACTTTGCAGTGGGTTTCTGGTTGCAGAAAGGTTTACCATCACTGGGATAGAGTAGCATGTTTGTAAGATCTTCCAGGCTGTGTAGAAACTAATTTTGCTTTCCATTTCTATCTCTACTGTTTCCCAAACTGCGAACATCAACAATTTCTGTTTTGTGATCTGCTCTGCCTTTGCACATACAACTTCTACTTTCCAGAAATACATGTTAGGTCTGCTCCACAAGATGGACAAACTCTTACTAATCTTTCAGAATATAGGTCAAACTCTTAGAACTTGCTCACCCTCAAGTCTTTTTATTCTTTTCATATATATGGATCAAAAGTGCAAATCTCTGTTGTTCTACTCAGTGACTTTATTTGCATGTCCCTCTCCAGGCTCTGAGCTGCTTTAGGGCTGCATCAGCTCTTGTGTCCAGTTTTACCCTTTGCAGATATTGAGGAAGAATTTATGGCAGATGTGGGCTCTGAGATGGCTAACTTTGGGATGTTCAGCTCAATAAAGAGGGGAAAGGATGTGTTATTTTGTGTGGGAGGTGAGGGAATGAATAGGAGCAGAAGCTCAAAGATTGGGAGGAAGACAGGCCCAAAGAGGAGTGGGTGCACTTGGGGAGGGCCTTGAGGTGGGCAGGGAACACCCGGAGAGGAGAAGCTAGAGTCTCAGCCCGGGGAAAGATGTGGGAGCCACTGGAAGCTGAGCTAAAGAATTTAAGCTTTATTCTAATGATATTCAAGTTTTTTGAATATGGAAAAGGCATGACGAAAGCCATGTTTTCAGGAGGATTCAGGGCTGCAAAGGGTACTGTGGAGGGACAGAAAAGGACTTCCTGCAAGGACAGGCTATTCGAATTACCCATGGAGGTAGGTTTAGAGCTTAAATCAAGGCAGTGGCAATATCAATGGGGAGGAGGAAACAGAGGGAAGTGAGCTTGCCAAGAAATCCAGCAGGATTTGGTCACTGATTGGATTTGAGGGAGACAGAAAAGAGTCAAATTGGGCATTGACATTTTGTGCTAGTTTGCTGGGGGGAAGAATAAGGCAATTGTGAGTAGTATGAGAGCATGGAGGAGCTTCTTGAAAGGAGAAAGGGAAAAGAGAGGCATTGATTCATTTTGGAATCAGATGACTTTGGGTAGCTTCTTGCTTGCTCTGTAGGTGCTTTTTCTTCTTCTTTTTTTTTTTTTTCCTCGCATCATGTTTTTACCTAAGAGCATAGCAAAGCCCAAACAACCTGCTCAAGCTCTCGCAGCTCTTGGTGGCAGAACCCAGGCCTCCTGGCCTTATGGTCAGACCTCTGTCATGTGTAGCACAGTGAATTTTGCCAAAGGCAGCTACCAGACAGTCCAGGTGGAGATTCCATTAGGCACTGAAAACTAGAAATAAGACCAGATTGAGGTGAATTCAGTCTGTAGAAGAGCTGAGTTTGGTGTCATTATAGGTCCAAGAGCCAGAGAGTGTCTGCCAGCAGCCAATGCCAGTAGGGACCCGAAGGCTCATGAGGTCCTTTATGTGGAGTTGATGAGATAGGGAATGCTTTTATGAATTTGTATATTTGTTATATTCAATATGGGTACATGTGTATTAAATGAATTTTTCTGGGATTGGAACCACCAATGAATTTACCAATTCCATGGAAAGATATTTTCTACTATCTAAGCACCTTTTCCTCCCAAATAGATGTTAGGGACATATTCAGCCAGTTTGTAAGAAATTATGGGTTTGGGAAGCCGTTAGGACTTCCTCCAACTAGGGATCTGTATAGGGCCAGGGGCAGGGAACCAGATGATAGAGTGAGGGCCACACCTGTCTGTTTAGGAGTGAGGACTTTATCTAGAATCTGTACTGCTGTCAGACTCCGTGACTGAGACTGGAGTTTCCTCTCTTCTTCATCCTTTCTTTCTAGACCTCTCTGCCCAATCAGGCTTCTCACACTCCAGCTTTCCAGCACAAAATCTTGCCTTTGTCATGGATACTAACACAGTGGTCACTTCAGTTTGCTAAGGCAGAGTTGGGTTAATGCATGGGAAACATTCAGATTATCACCTGGCATGTGGTAGTCATCAACAATTTGTGGAATATTGGCACTCAGTTTTGAGGAAAAAATTGTCAGCTCTCCATGGCTCTCTGTGTGTGTATGTGTACACATGTGTTCGTGTGTGTGTGTGTGTGTGGTACTGGGGTTGAGCTCAGGGTTTGCACATTGAGCTATATGCCCATCCCTTTTTATTTAGTTATTTTTTAAATTTGGGGATAGGATCTCACTAAGTTACCCAGGCTGGTCTTGAATTTGTACTCCTGCTGCCTCAGCCTCTAGTAATTACAAAGATGTGCCACCATGCCTGGCTTCCAAGTTTTCTTTTAAGGTGTACAACTGAGCCTTACCAATTTGTACCTTATTTTGTTCTGAGATTATATGTGTACACACACACACACACACACAAACACAAACACATCCCTCTTGTAATAAACTAATAGGTACAGACATAAATTGAAAACTTGAGAATTGGGTTACCCAAGTCTTAAGAATGTCTTTTGCAGAGGTACGTGGGTGGAGAACCCATTAACAAATCTCTGGAATGATATTAGTTAGCCCAGGTGCAGCTATGGGGAACAGATCCTACAGGGCCTCTCCCCTGACCTACAGCTGCTATGGTATTACCAGCTTATTGTGCTTTAGGGTTATTTGTTTCTTTCTGAGGATGAGGACAATATAGGGGAGGAATGACCCAAATCCCAGGGTTTCTCTGCATGCTTAGGGGAGTCAATGGTTGTTGATTGCTGGGAGGGTGTTTGGTGGGACAGTCAGAACTGCTGCCCCAGCTCTCTAAGGTAAAGGTGTGTTCTACAGCAAATCATGTGCATGGTTGGAATGTACCAGTCCCACGCAGCTGGTCCTTGCTAGCTAGGCAGTGACCACTTTAAGCTGAAGGACCACTCTAATGACTGCACTGGTTGTCCCAAGACATCTTTTTAGCAAACTTCTCTTGATTGACAGCTGTGTGTGTATGTGTGTACATAGAGAGGGAGAGGAAAGAGAGAGAGCAAGAAATCTGTTGTAGGGACCAATGGATCAGAAAAGAGCAGAGCCACAATTCACACTAAGAAAATGGTTCAGGACAACTTCTCTCAAGGACACCAGGTTCCTTCTTCCTGCACATGGCCTTGCTTCCCATAAATCAAATGTTTTTTTTGCACGAATCACTAGCTCAGTGCTAGACTGCTTGATAGAGTCATAGAGGCAACAGAGGAGTAGACAGACCACACAGAAAACTTGCTCCAGAGATGGGGAGGGAATGGAACTTCCAGCTCGTTTTTTGTTGCTGCTGCTGCTGCTGCTGCTGTTGCTGTTGCTGTTCTCCTCCTTCTCCTCCTTCTTTTTTTGGTTTTGCTAAGTTGCCCAGGCTGGCCTTCCCTCATGTGAACATGTGATTCTCCCACTTCTGCCTCCCAAAAGCTGGGATTATAGGCGTGCGTGCACTTATGCCTGGCTTCAGGTTGGAGGCTTTGATAAAGGGCTTGTCTCATGCGTTAGGGTTGTTATTCTCATTTTATGGGAAGGAAACAGATATTTTTTCAATGATGAGAATCAAATGGAGTGTGTGCTAGGGAAATGCTGAACTATTGAGCTCCCAGTTCTGGGAAACAGATTTTTGAGGGTTCCAGAGCATTTGATTTAATTTTATTTATTGTCCATGTGGATGCTTTTGAGAGTGAAAGGAAGTGGATAAGTGCTAAACTGCATTGACTCTGGGAAGATAGAACTGTCCCAGGTACACAGGCATGTGTGATGTGAAACTCATAAACAAAGTTTAAAAATCCAAATTCTCTGACCACCCCAGGCACAAGGGGCATGGGGTTAGTGGAGAGTGGATTGGCATGGGGACAGGACAGAAGTCAGAATGCAATTTTGGTAGGAATGGCAGTTATTCCTCAACATTGTACCAAGTGAAGAAACAGTTCTTGGCTCTGACACTGATTCTGACTGGATGTCATGAAAAAGTTTTATTACATAAGTTCCTCCTGTGACCAGCCAAGACATCTGGTTCTTCAGTGCAACATTGCTCACCTGGTAACAGCAACAACAGCCTGTGTGTTTGTCTAGGCTTTCTGGAGAGGAAGAAACTGGCTCCTCCTGCCCCCTATCTTTATTCCTTCTTGAAGGGCAACAGGTTTTCTCTACCATTAGGGGCTAACCTCCCTGACCCTTGAGGACCTGGTAGCTGTAGAATGGGAGCTATAAATGAAACAATCCTCCATCTTGCTGCTGCTACTTTGAGCAAGTCTCTTTACCTCTCTGAGCTTTAAATTATGCTTTTGTTTAAAAAAATAGCAGACCTACTGTGATTCAATGGGATGATGCAATCAGTGTTGATTACATTGGTTGGCACATCATAAACACTCAAATGGTATTGTCATTATTGTTTTCCCCTTGTCAGGAAGCCGTGTCAAAAGGAGTGGTTCCCATCATCCAGAGAGCTTATCCTGAAATTTCAGAGGGGAGTAGTATTCTCTGGATTTCTAGATGTGACACCAAAAGGGCAGCCTTAGTGGAGGTAAGCAGAACGCTCGAAAGGCAGAAGTACATGGCAGGATCAGTAGTAGCCTGGTTTCAGATGGCTGGTCAGCAGCGTGCAACACAGGGGCAGCACACAGAAAGAGCTCAGTGCCTACGTCAGCTTAATGAGATGTGGCAAGTAAGGGCAAAGTCCAGCCCCTAGGCTCCCAAAATCAATTTGTGTGCCCTATCTGTCCCTGGGGAAAGGCCACAAGAATTGGCTTAGCCTGGCTGCATTAATAGAAATCTTGAATTGAGACTCTGGTAAGGGAACTTTACTAAGTTGTACCTGGAGGCAAGTTGAACAGGGACCCCAAATGCTGCAAAGCTTTGGGAGGATCTAAGAACGTACAAAGAGACACAGGGAGGTAGCTGCTGTTTTCCAGTGAGTATGGGAGTTATGTTCTGCATTTCTCAGAGGGCAGATCTGAGGAATCACAGTAGTGAATATTGCAAATTTTAGTATTAGATGATGCCAAAAACATCCCATAGAACTCAAGCTTGTCTCTAGAGGGGAACAGTTGTCTTGGAGCATACACTGGAGTATACCTGAAAAGCGTATTTATTGCTCAAGTGGTATTGAGTAGAAGTTTGTGAAATAACATGGGAGGCAGGTTGTGCTGCAAGATTATATGTATAACTAAAAAGACTGAAAGGTTTTGCCAGAATAGGCTTTGTGAATCACCTAATTGGAACTATTGGGGCTGGGTCCTAAGAAGTGATAACTAGAGTTGTACTTACAGTACCAGAGCAGGTGTTAAGGAAAGGGAGAATCCACAGGATCGCCTTAACCCAGGACAGTCAAATGTCCTGGGTTAAGGGGCATGGAATTCTCTTATGAACAAACAGATCAAAAAATAATGAGGAAACTTAGCAAGAGTCCTCCCATTGTTAAGTGTTGAACAAATGGGGCAGGAAGCTGAATGCCAAACTAAGAAGCTGACCTTTATCCTGTCATAATGGGGAATCCATTGGCCTCCATTTGTTTCAGAGCAGAGATGACTTGAAGTAAATGTGGGATGGAGATGAGAGGGTAAGAAAGGATAGCTGTGTAGAAGCTCCCCAATTCTAGGTTGCAGGCTGAACATCCCACTTAATGATGGATCAGGACATGGGAAAGGCTCCGAGGAAATGCTTTTGTGGGTTGAGACTCTGAGGCTCTGATCCTCAGGAATGATGTACCATCTGTGTTTTCTACTGACTCCTTTGGCCTAACCACCTGACTAGGACATGAAGGGTCTGTCAGACTCATGGACCACCCTGCAAAGATTGTGAGAACATAGCACCTGGTACCTGGATAATCAGAGGAAGTGGTCTTAGGCATTGGGTTTCCAGCATTCAGGAGGGTATGTGTCTTAGTTATATTTCTTATTGCTGAGACAAATACTCAAGACCTACAAGTTCAGGGAAAAAAGGTTTATTTAGCTGACAGATTATACAGGTTTCAGTTCATAGTTGGCTGCCTCCAAGCCAGGATGACATGGCAGAGGGGCATCACAGAAGGGAAATAGTCCATGGCAAAGAGGGCAGCCAGAAGGCAGCAAGAAGCAAGCAGGTGACAAGTAACCACAGCCCTTTTTCTGTCCCTTATAATTTATCCAGCCTATCCACCCTTAGGGTGATGGCACTCACACTCAGTTGGGACCCTCTTGATCCTGCACAGAACTATATCAGATTAGTCAGTAGACTAATTTAGTAATCACACACCCTTGATCCCAGCATCACACACTCCGGATCCAGCCACCTTCAAAAAGTCCTACCTTTGACCACATGAGGCTTTGTGGGGACCTCACAACATAAACCATTTGACAGGTATAGAAGTAAAGGAAGCTGTGTAGTCTGAGATGCTGGGCTTACAGCATCCAATAGATAATGATGGGCATAAAAGTGGATGGTTCAGAATGGCATTGATAAAACCGCTGGGGAGTCAGACTTACAGCTTGGGCCACAGTGCAGGGTTCCAGCCCAGGAGGAGGCAGGGAAGGGCTGTGGGCACCAAGGCCTTCTTAAAATATGCTGAGGTTTTGGGTGGGGTGCAGTTGATGGGAAGATGGAGAGCTTTGTGGTTAAGCCACATGGATGTCTGAGGGGTAGGATATCCCAGCCTGGGTTGCAGGGAGGGAGCCTGGTGGTGGCCCCAGCATCAGAACTGGCCTGCTGTGTCTGGGGAAACTCCCATCCTTTTAGGAACAGAAGTAGAACATAATTCTTAAGAATTCTGAGGTTGGTAGGCTCCTGGCCTTATTGATTATTTTAGTCACTAAATCCTTTTCCAACCATCCTCTTCTCTAAGAACTGTGATGGTGGGAATAAGAAATGAACAAGACATGTTTCCTGCCTGAATGGAACTTAAGGAATGTGCCCCTCACTCAAAACAGACTGTAATAACCGCTAACAAAAATAGAGTCAGTACTCAAAGAAAAGGCTGGGCTTCCTGAGCGGGCAGCCTTTGAGTTGTGTCTTGGAGGAAAGACAAAGAGGCTGGAGACGCCCTTCTCTGTGGAGGTGAAGGAAATTTGCAGAAGGAACAGCCACACACAAAGGAAGTCATGGGGAATGGAAATTAAGGGGCATGTGTGGGGAAAAAAAGCCAATGTTTAGATTTGGCTAGAACTGAGGAGTAATGAGGTTACATAGGGTGCCAGAGATTGGCCATTAACATTTGTTAAGTACCACCTGTGACCTAGGCATTAGGCACAGAGTCTGTACTCACTTCAATCTCCACAGCAGCCTTTCAGGACTTTAACTCAGGAGGAGTAACAGACCTCTCAATAAGATTCATGCCTTTCTTAAGGTTCTGTAGCTGGTGAGTGCTGAAATTGTTTATGTTCAGTCTACCTAACCCCAAACTCATGTTCTTTCCACCTACCTTGCCACTGTGGTTAGAGTCCATATTCTTCAGAGTTCATTACAGGGAAGACTTTTTTCTCTTAATCATGATGAGGCAGGAAGATGGTCAACACATATCAGACCACATTAACTTTCCAGAGACCCTTGTGGACATGAAGCACCTCCCAGCCCTAATTCATGCTTGTATACATATACATATGTAGGAGGTAAATCTCTAAAATAGTGAGATGGTGTGTAATTTTTTGTGGTATCATAGAAACTTTTAATACCTGGCTGCTACAAAAAGTTTGAGAATTCTTAGCTGAATTCCTTATTTTTAACCCCACTGAAGAAAGTGTATTAAAATGGGACTGGATAATCCTATTCTCTAATTTATACAAAATAGTTTTTAGCCTTAACTATTTTATCATCAATAACAACTAGTCATTTACAGTTAACCTCACCTGTTTAGGACCCTAAGGTGTCAGCCTTGAAGGATGTTTAGAAGAGTCATCCTGCAGAGTGGGTTGGAAAAGTAGGGTGAGGGATGAGAGTCAGCGAAACCTGGGAGTTGCCCAGGTAGGAAAGGAGGGACTGATGGCCTTGCAGGGGTGTGGAGTGGGCGCTGGGATGCCTGTATGAAAGAACAGCATTGTTCCCGTGGATGGCATGTTCAGGCTTTCTGCAGGTGGGTGTTGGTGGGGGCTGTGTGCTCATGTCATCCAGTGTCCTGTAGATCCAGCCAGCCCTTATTACTGAGAAGGTCTACCTAGCACTTTACTTCCATCCAGCTTGGCTCTCCTGTTGAGTCTCAGAACCCAGGTTTGGCCTGGAAACTGTACCTTGCTTCTGTCTTCAGGGTGCACCTGGTCCTTTAGGCTTTCAAAAAGAAAGTTTTCTCTCAGCTCCAAACTTCTGAAAAGACCAGCTAGGGAGGTTGTACCAACCACTGGGAAGATATAGTGGCTTTGCAGAGATGACATAGGTTGATGTGTGGGCTGCAGTTACTTAGGATCTCACTTTAAGAGGACATTTCATTGGGGAGAGAGCACTACCTCCAAATCCTACCTACTGATAAAGAGTACTGAAAAGGCCATTAAGAGTTACTCCAGTGTCACAAAACCATTCTCAAAAGTCATGATCATTGATTTTGAAAGAAATTTTAAATAACATGACAGTTGGATGAAGAGTGATATTCAAGAGGAGGATCGTATAATCATGTCACATAACATCACTGTTAAACACTGCGCATGGAAACATTCCCTTAGTAACTCCTGGTGTGACAGCCTATCAGCTATAGTTGTCCCTGTTAGAGTTCACGAAGAACAATTTTGGGGCCACTCTTTGACAATGGTTCAACTCAATTGTCTTCTCTCAAGGCTATCTCTGGAGTTAATCTGGGCATGGTCAGGACCAGTGTTTGGGCCAGGGACCTACTGCTCCAAGGCCAAAACCAGCTATAAATGTGGTCAGGACTTGGTACTTTTCTTCTTTGACTCTACAGAATTCAGCTTTAGCTTTAGCCTCTGTGTCTACGGCTTCCCAAATGCATATACCCAGCTCTGATGTCTCTGTCAAATGCCTGTCACTAAAGGGCCCCTGAGCATTATAGACTTAGTATATTCCTGTTCTTAGAAAGGGCCATCTGGTAAGACTCTGGAGGAAGTGCTGAGGAAGATACAAAGGGGCTGTAAGAGTGGGCATATGATCTATTGGAAGCTTTCAGCTCTAGAAAGCAATGGCCCTAACCTTGCTGTATTTTTGCTGGGTACTGCCAAGAGTCCTGAAAATCTCAGAGCATGTGCACTCTGTCTTTGTACCCCCAAGCTCTACCTATGTTGGGGCTGACTCCAAGAGATTTGCCCAGTTCTCAAAGAGGGTCAACAGTGTATATTTTCCCCACAACCCTAACGTTTAGGCATGGGAAAGAATCTTGGTCAAGTCCTTCTTCTGGGACTGTGTAATTAGTGAATGTTGTTTTCTTAAGTGGAGAGAGGTGGGATGTTGCAGATTTACTGGGTCAGGCATTAAATGGCAGCTGGTCTGTCCTTTCTCTTAAGGCACTGATCAGCTCTATATGAAGGAGGTATGATCCTCATTACATAATATAACCTGAGAGATTAATATATATTACCCAAGGTAAAAAAACTAACCTATTTTGTAAGTAGTGAGCCAGGAGTTAAACTCAAATCTGTTTGACCTTGCTAGTATCTGAATGCTTACGAGCTCCCAAACTTTGTATGTTTAAATCCTAACCCCCAAGGTGATGGATGGAATTATAAGGTGATTAGGTCATGAGAGTAGAGCCCTTATGAATGGGGTTAGTTCCTTTGTAAAAGAGGTCTGAGAGAGCTAGCTAGTCATTTCTACTCTGCAAGGGCAAAGCCAGAGGTTACCATGTATGAATCAAGAACATGAGACACAGAATCTTACAGAGCCTGGATTTTGGATTCCCAACCATGGAAACTATAAGAAATAAACAGGTTGTTTGTAAGTTATGTACCCATTGTGTTGTAGCAATTGGAAGGGATTACCATAAATCTGGACTATTTTCTGCTGCATCTGCGCTCTTATGCTTTAGGGTTGGACACCTCCACTCACTGGAAATAAAGAAGCTCTAAAATGTTCAAGCTGGGTTGAGCTAATATATAGGAACTACCACCTCTCTCATATCTCTTTTGAGTCATGTAGGTCTCTACACCTTTCACTTCTCCTTTGAGTCTAAGGGACTGTTTGAGTCTCTTCTGTGGGGAAACAAAAGCTCTGCTTTATGGAAGAGGTAAAGAAGAATAGACAAAAGGCCCAGGAAATTTTTAGAGGTTCCCACTTGTCTGGGGTCCAGCTGACAAACTGTCTGGAACAGTACTGCTTGGGTACCAGGAAGGGGCAATCTAGTGCATTGTAATTCTCCCCTGGGCTTGTTCTTAGTCTGCAGTGGTATGAATGCAAAAGGGAGATTACTGTATCACTTTTCTTAGGAAAGTCCCTAAGTCATCCTCTGGCCTCAGATGGGAAGGAAGTGATCTGAATGACAAGTGTCTTGTGACTAGCCCGCTGAGGTTAGAGGACTGGCCCTCCCTCTTGTTCCAATCTACATCATATACTAAAGTTGTTGAATTGGGTTGATGAACAGAGGGCTGGTTCCTTGAATTCAGCTTAACAGCTGATCATTTTTTGGGAAGGAAGGGGTATCAGCATTTTCTCCTTTCAGTACCCTGAAGTCTGGCCTGACTACATGGTCCTGGCCCCCAGGTGTGGTTCAAGTGAGAAATAACTTACAAAGAACTAGATAGAAAAATATGAAGAACCGTCTTTACCTGGATGTCATTTAATGTCTAAAAATGTGGTACAAACGTCTCCATTGGACTGAGAAGGAGGAAACACACATGGATCTGAACAAAAACCAACAACTCTGGAGAGGAGGCTACCTTCTTCCTCTAGGCTTTCCAAGCTGTCTGTCCAAAATCAGATGAGTGTCTATAAGAGTCTCCTTGGCTGCTAAAACAAAAGGGTCTCACACAGCAAAAAAAAATTTACTTTCTCACAATTCCAGAACCTTAAAGTTTAAGATCAAGTGTTAGCAGAGTTGGTTTCTTCTGAGGCCTCTCTCTTTGGGTTGCAGTTGGCCATCTTCTCCCTGTGTTTTCATATGGTCTTTCCTCTGTACCTGTCTGCGTCCTAAGCTCTTTTAATAACACAGTCAACGTTGGATTAGGGCCTACCCCAATTTAATTACTTCTTTAAAGACCCTTCTTCCAAATATAGTCACATTCTGAGGTTAAGAGTTCAATATACCATTTTGGGGGAGGACGCAATTTAGCCTGTAACAGTGTTTCCAAAATGCTCAGTGAACAGGCTCAGTGTCATGATGAAGGACAGAAAAACTCGGTGCTGGTCTTGCCCAGCTGGGGACCAGAAGAGGAAGCTAGACCCTGCCTAGCCGGTAGGAGAAGTTTGATTGGCCTTGTGAAAAGGCTTAGCCTAACAAAGCTGGGGGCTGGGATGTGTACTGGCAGCCTAGACCTCTGGCAGCAGTGGGTTCTGCAGAGTCTTTATCTGGCTCCTATGTGGCTTTCTGCCGTCCAGTAAAGACATGGATACTAATACCTTCTAACCCTGGACTTTCCCTCTGCCAGAGGCAGAAGCTAGGCTGTTGAAGACAATGCACACAGGCTGAACTTTAAGGAATTTCTTTGATCTCCTTCTGGTGTTTTTGTTTGTTTTTGACACAGGAAGTTTTTTTTTGGGGGGGTACCGGGGACTGAACCTACAACCTCTTGCTTTCTAGGCATAGCTCTGTGCCACTGAGCTATATCCCCAGCCCTGAAACAGGGTCTTGAGGCATGCCTAGGCTGTTTTCAAATTCTTAGGTCCAAATGATCATATCCTCTACCCTCAGCCTCCTGAGTAGCTGGAGCTATAGCTGTGTGCCCAGCTCTGTTTATTTTTTTTAATCCAAAAGGAAAACCATTGCATTGAATCAAAATTAAATTACTCAACAAATGTTGAAATGAAGGTTCAAAATACTGAATAAATTTTGATTAATTCAGTTAGTATTTACCTAATGCCTGCCAAATTCTGTGGCCTGACCTCCTGTGGGCAGCCAGAGAAACTTGTAGGAGGTAGCTTACTGCAGGCTAAAGTTATGCATGAAGTCTTAAATATGCTAAAATAATAGAGAAAACATGCCTATTCAGACATGTTTTTTCTTGTTGCTTAGCATTCTAAAATAATGGAATGAGGAGAAAAGCCTGGTTTTATCATCTTTCAGGGGAAGGTACATCCTTTGCTCTTGTTTGTCCTTTGGGAGTGTATTTGCATTCATTTGTCTTCTGTTCATGCCAAGCCCAAACACAGCCAAGTTTCCCTTATGGTAGAGTTGCCTTTGCCTCTGAGTATTAGGCTGCAAGAGACAGGTCTTAGGTTTGGAGAAGTTTGATTTGAGAGGCTATCATGGGCAACCAGCAACCCTTGTTTCCAAATGCCAGTCAAGGTCACATGTCTCCTCTCTTTGCTCTCTGCTGAGATAAACACTTACTGTCTACCTGTGTCTAGTTTTTTGCTGGGCCCTCAGACACACTGAGAAATAATATTACTGTCATTCTTAGAAATAATATAAACAAGGTTGGTTCCAGGTAAGACAGGAGCAGAGAAGAAAAACTTCTAGCATCTTCAGGGACTGAGGACAGTGTCGTCAGGAAAGGCTCCATGGAAGTAGTCCCTACAGATGCAGCCTGAGAATGGGTGGGACTGGGAAGGATGCATCCCAAATAGAGGAAGTGGAGAAAACCAAGACAGGAAGGCCTTCCTGATTTGGAAGGTAGGAAGTGGTTTTCTATGGCTGGGACTAAACCTACTGAGAGGTGTGGCTAGAAAGTGGACCATATTGGAGGACTTTGGCTGAGCTGCAAAATGAGACTTTTCTCCTTACAAGCAATGGGGAGCCAGCTCTGAAAAGTTTGGGAGCAATGGAGTAATGTACCTACTCCATGGAATATGCACTCTGTATTTGCTAGGGTGGACTTGGCTAGAGGTGGGAACTAGAAGAGGCAACTTTCGTAATCTGAGAGGTGATGATGTTCCAAACTATGGGGAGATGAGCGGTGAGAAGAATTTGTTGGGCTATTAGAACCTGTGCAGGGGGTCTGAATGGTGCTGTAGAAAAAGTTTCAGATGAGTCATCAAGAATTTAGGTTTAATCCTCAGTTCTGCTGGAAGGAAAATTGGAATCTCATACACTGCCTTCCTCACCCTCCAAGAAGCCTAGAGCTCTATTGGATGGGTTTTTCTTTTTAATCATAAATTATAAAAAAAATTCCAGCATACGCTAAGATAGAGGCAATAATATAATAAATCATCTTATCCAGGCCAACTTCAACAATAACCCCTTGCTGGTTTTTTTTTTTTAAATTTATTTTTTTTAGGGACAGTTTTTGAGACCAAGTTTTTGGGAAGTATTCAATTTAAGATTTCATTTGAAGCATGTCTCTGAATCTGCCTCTAATCAGGTTGAGGCAGTGAAATGATCTCATGTTTGTTCTTCCCTAGAGGTAAATTGAATGTGTGTGTGTTGGCTCCCACAAGAAAGAAAATGAAGATTTCCTCTTTTTTTTTTGGTCATGTAGTTCAGGCTGGCCTTGAACTCCTGTCTTTACCTCCTAAGTGTTGAGATGATTACAAGCATGTGCCACCATGCCCAGCTGAGGATTTCTTTTGAAGGGCGTTTTCCGAGGTTGTAAAGATACATTACTAGCAGGGGCCTGTTAGTGCATAAGGATCTTATCTGTGAGGAGGTAAGTGTGGAGAGACTGGAGGTAAGGAGTGCTGGGAGAGTGATTTGTAGGGTCAGACATGCTTATCACTTAGTCATTGGAGTGTGGGTGGTGTGGCCCAGGGCCTTTTCACACCAACTCACCTGATGCTACCAAACCAGATACTGATGAATTAATTCAGTTTCTGGGCATTGTCCAGTGGCCATGACACAAACGCCTGCCCACTCGGATCACCTGCTTGGCATTGCTCTACATGGGAAAATGAAATGCAGCATCAACAGCAAGTTGGCAGGGAGCCCAGGCTCCTTAACGGAGAGTACCATGTGGAATGCAGGCACGTCACCCTGGCTGTGATGGTACTTTCTAGCTAGCCATTGTGCTCTGACCCTCAGAGCTGGCGTGTTGGCACCAGTGTGCCAGACAGATCAACACTTCTATGAGCACTATTGCTTTGTCCTTCATCAAGGAGTAGCCTGGTTTGGTTTGAACATAGCAATTGTGCATACTACTAAAATACCTCTGAGTTTGGCACTAATTGAAAATTGGGATCAGAAGTCAGCGAGAACAAGGTATCAATTTTATAGTGAATGTAAGTGTTCACAGAGTGTGACCCATAGGGTTCCTACTGCATCTTTTCCTGAATTAACATTACTACAGTAAGGACTTACATGAAAGTAGTCTTATTCTGGGGTGGGCCGCCTCCCTCATCAAATGGCTCAAGGGAGAATGGGAAAGATGAGGATGAGCTTTACAGCTCAGTTCTTCCTCTCATTATCACCAGTTACTTAACTGCCCCAGGGGAGGAAGTCCTGGAAAGTGAGGATGTTAGTATCTTTCCATTAGATATTCTCATGGCAACAAGGGCCAAAAGGATATAAAGGTGCATATTGGGGGTCTCAGTGGAGATTTATTTAGACAGTCAGTGGTGAGATTGCTGTCATAGAGGACACAGAATTATCTGGGCATTGTTTTGAACAGTGACAGTGAAAAGGATCTTTATTTATGTTTGGGGGACAGCCTGAAAAGGGCTCTGTGATGTGAGAATACTCTCCCTTGGCTCAAGTCTCAGGGACTTAGAAGGTGATCAGGCTTGGTGAGGAAGTGTTGCATAGTGCTTAGGCGTGTAACCTTGAGGTCAGCCAGCCTGCATTCAGATTTCATCTCTGCTGCTTCTGGATGTGGATTTGGCCAAGTTGATTAACCTTAAGCATCAGTTTTTTTTTTTTTTTGTGAAGTCTGGATATCACAGCTGTGAATACCGAGATATGAAATACATTCAAAGACCCAGCCTAATACACAGAGCGCTTAATTAATGGTGGCCATTATTAACACCATTGTGAGTCTAGGGCAGATTGGGATCAGCACTGATTTGTGTGCTAACTCATTAACCTGGACTCTTTTGGGGAAGGAGACGCTGCAGTGTCCAGATTGTGAATACCTGAACACAGGCTGGACAGAGTGTCTCTGCAGAGAGACATGTGGAGATCCATGGGGTGAGGGTGGGGTCATATGTGTGTATATAGTTCAAGGAGGAGCCCAAGAGTGCCTTGTTCCAACTGCCAAGAGAGATGAGTATCTCACTGATGAGACACCAAGGAAATGTACTAGCTGATGTTGACAGACTGCTATCTAAGTGATTGCCTTTTTTTTTTTTTTCCCATGCTGGGGCTTCAACTTGTACTTTAGCATTGAGCTACATCCTCAAACTTTTTTTAAAAATTCTTTTGAGAAAGGGACTCACTAAGTTGCTTAGTTGCTCTGACTGTTCTCAAACTTGAATTCCTTCTCTATTAGCCCCTTGAGTGCTGGAACTACAAATGTACACCGCCATGCCAGGCTACGTTACTCTTTTACCTCACTTAATCTTGAAAGCCATCCTATTGGTTCATTATTATCCCCCATTTTATTGATAAGGAAGCTAGTTACAGTGAGCTATGTATAGTGTCAGAATCAGGGTTCTTACCCAGGTAGTCTGACTCTAACTGGAGCTTTTAACCCCAGCTTAGCCTCTCCAGGAGATAATGGGAAAAAGCTTGGTAGACAGGACAGCATCAGTGCACATGTACCGCTGTTGGTGTCAGAGGGAAAGCTAGGTGTGCAGTTGGGTGCTGACATCAAGGAGAAACAAGACGTAATAATTGTGAGTGTCAGGTCACAGGAAGAGACTTAAGACAGTAGAAGCTTTAATGTTTGTGTGGGTTGAGAGAAAGGATCAAGAGGGTGAAAGAGATGCAGGTTCAAGTTAGGCTGTGTAATGAAGACGATGGGCTTTGGTGATGGTAGATGAGTTGGCCAGAAGGAGGAGAGGCAGCTCGTCATCAGGATGAAGGAGAGGTCTGAAGAGCAACTGAGGGGTCACAGCTCTCACTGAAGAGAGATGCATGAGAACTTGCTGAGTGGGAGTCTGACAGGAAAGAAACATGAGATTAGAGATCTTGGGTGTGACTAAGAGAAGGCAGAAGAGACACCTGGCCCTGCTTCCCCAGGCAGAGGAGAGCGAGGATAAGTGGTGACCGGAGAGGCAGAATGCACCAAATAACAGATGCAGTGTGAGCCTGGAGCTGGCTGGAGAGAGGCAGAGGTTCAGGTGAAGACCCTGCGTGTTGACTACCGCACCGGCTGTGAGAACCGGGTAAAGAGCTCTAGTAAGGGGATGGGACAGGGAAAATGGGGCCCAAGAAAAGTGTGGGAGGGTACAGGTGGAGACTAACATAGCAACATACAGAACAAGCTGCCACCGACTTGGGAGGAGGAATCCAGAGAGCCCTGGGAGCTCTGCTGAGATGGGTCCTTCCCTTGGCTCTTTGCATCCTTCTACATTTTTTGCTGGGAAGAATAAGTGGCTTCCATCTGCTTCCTTCACGGTGCCATTCTCTGGTGACACAGTCCAAGCTCAAGGAGTGAGAGGAGGTAAAAGTCCCTTTCAAAGCTGGTCCCAGCTTTTCTCTTCCTCATTCTCTGGCCTCCGAGCCAATCTTTGTAAACTAGGGCTAATAATTGTAATATGTCCCTCACAAATGAGATCATGAGAACGTCTTTTCCCTAGAAGCTACTGCTTCTCCCAGGAGGCAGGAGCCTGCTGTGCACTTCAGAGCAGGCTCTGTTTACAGGGAGGCAGAAATTGCCCAGGCGCAAGTAATTTGCCATCATTTTGATGCGTTGTGAACAGCAGTGAGACAGGAGACTGACTGTAACTCCTAGAGTGAGTGAGCTGTGCTTGTGCCTCACTTCCTGGTCCTTCACATCTCAGCCTCTAGAGTACAATCCCATTTACATTTACTTCTCAGACCTACACTTTGAGGCTCTGAGAAGGAAAGCTAAGTCCCTTCCATCCCAAATGCTCTAAGTGGCTGCAGTGTCTCCCTCCCCCAAGAGAACACAGATAAATTTGTCTGACAGTATGAAGGGCCAGACCAATGAGTGGCTTGTGATGCTCTGACTCCTGGACACTACCTAGGTCCCCATCTCACTCTTTCTAAAGGCACATGTTCCAGTCTTTCTTCCCCCTCCCCACCCCAAACGCCTCTCCCTGCATTTTCTATCCTCTGAGAGCTGCCAAACTGTCTAAAGGCAGCAGGCTTTGGGTAAGGTCATGGCTTTGACCACCAGGATTGTTGTGACCTTTTACCACAATTACTTCTTGTACTAGGAAAAGGTCTAGTTGCGGAAGGGTGGGGGGAGGTCCGAATGTTAAGAGCAGAAATAGGAGATGCGAACAGACAGGGAAGGATGAGGCAGCCAATTGAAACTACAAAGCAAAGATACTGAAGGGAACCTCAGCTTCTCAGTGTTCCTCCAGCCGAGTTCAGATGTGCTTTGTGGGTGTGAGTTGTCAGAACCTCATACTCACATAGTTCGTAGCCAGACCCTGTGTTCCTCTTTGTGGATTGGGCTCTGCACCAGTGTTTTATGCTCATGACCTTGAGGTTATGTTTCTCTTAAGTAACTCACCAATTCCAGAAGACGCCACTCCTGCCTGCTCCTGAAATGAACAGAGAGGCTGGAAGTCTGGCTTCCTGGCACCTGAAGGGAAGGTCTCAGCGTCTCGTGCTGTTCTTTGCACTCATTAGAGGATGGTGTTTAGGTTTGTGACCGAGTGCCCTGCTGCTGCTATGTGTTGGAAAGCCTGTTTGAGATCATGGAACCTTGTTTAATTCAGGGCTGTGGTTTGGTGAGAAGGGCTGGAGTGGTTTGGGTAAGTGTTTAAGTAGCAGCATCTGGGTTGGCCTATGCCAAAGGAAGCTGATGTGGAGCAGGGATCTGAAGAGCTGAGGTTCTCCAGTCTTATCCTGCAGCATGCGGCACTCTTGCATCTTCCCTCCTAACCCTCTCATTTGGCTCTGGTGCCACTCGTCTCTTGGCTGCTCTGCAGTCTCTTCGGTTGGATTCTCCTCCTTGATGGCCCCATGGTAGAGTATTCTAGAGTTTTAGGCATTCTTTTAATCCATATTACTTCTTAAGTCACTTCATGAAATTGTTTTAAATACCATCACCTGTAAAGTGGCTCCCAAGTATATATCTCCAGCACAGACATCTCTGACCATCAGATTCTGTTTCCAAATGACTACTCATTGTATCTTCCTAGGTGTCCTTAGGCATTGTAAAGCAGACATTTCAAAACCAGCATCTGGATTTTACTCCCACATGCCCCACATTCTTGAGCCTGTTTTACTTGGTACTTGGGGCAAAGACCTTGTAGTCCTGCTGCATTTCCTGTCTTATGCCCATTCTAGTCTTTTAGTAAATCTTAGCAGCTTTGCCTTCAAAATAGATCAGAAATTAGAACATCCACCACCATAATTGAGGTCCAAGCTACCTTGAGTCTAGGCTTGGCTTCCTGTATTCACTTTTTTTCTAAGAAATGTGTCTAATCCTTTTTTTTAAAAGCTAAGTCAGATCATGCCACCATGTGCTCAAAACCCTTGAATGGGTTCCTGTGTCAGACAAGTAGAAGAACAGGAAGAAGGGTGTGCATTCTCAGGCAAGTTGCCTCATCTGTTTTCTCATCTATAGCAGGCAGAGTAATTCCTAACTATAGTATGTGTGGATTAAGTGAGATAATGTTGCGTAAACCTTTAGCAAGTAGCTAACAGACAGTTGCCCAATAAAAGGTAGCTAAAGAAGAGACTGGAGCATATCCTAATTAAATTTTGGCATTGTGTTTGGCATACCACAAGTATTATTTTAGTGCTTTATTTTTCTTTCGTATGTGTGTGTAGTGCTGGGAATTAAACCCAGGGAGCGCTGAACTATGTCCCTAGCTCTTCTTTTTATCTTTTCTTTCTTTTCTCTTTCTTTCTTTCTTTCTTTCTTTCTTTCTTTCTTTCTTTCTTTCTTTCTTTCTTTCTTTCTTTCTTTCTTTCTTTCTTTCTTGAGACAGGATCTCCTGAGTTGCCCAGGCTGACTTTGAGTGTGCCGGGTTTTTTTTTTTTTTTCCCTCCACCTCTTAAGTAGCTGGTTTTGCAAGTGTATATTGCTGTGTCTGGATTATCTTGTAATGTTTTTTGATTGTTTTAAATTTTAAAACTATTTTAGATTTAAATTTTTTGTGACAAAAAATTTGGGGATCAAATCCAGGACCTTGAACATGCAGGCAAATATGTTCTAACGAAGAGCTACCTCCCCAGTCCCAGGTGTTTTAATTTTTTTTACACTATGTAGCCATGGAATTTAAAGAGTCAAATAATTATACATGACTTTTAAAAACAGATCTCTCCCCCACCTGTGTGCCTCTATTGTACTTTCTCATATGCAACCATTTTAATTCTTTTGTTTTGTTTTGCTTTTGAGACAGGGTCCCTCTAGGTAGTTTAGGATGGCCTTGACATCACCATATAACCCAGCCTGGGCTTGAACTCTCAGTGGTTCTCCTACCTCAGGTTCCTGAGTGCTGGGATTATAGGCATGTGCTACCATGCTCAGCTTTTAACACTCTTTTATTATTTATACATGTTTCTCTTAAAAAAATTCCTGTGACTTTATGCATTTTTGGTTGTTATTATCCATCGATTTACAAGTTCCTGAGGTGAGAACTCAGCTCTTTTTAGTTCTTTCTCCTAACCCACAAGCATTATTTCACCCATCCCATTCTACTAGTGCAGTTTGACTTAGATCATATGTGGTATTTCATTGTTAGGGTGTGATTATCCTGACATTTTGGGTTCCATGGTATTCTTTGTAATTTGCTTTGATTTCTATTTTCTCATTGAATTAGGCAAATTCTTACTATTATACAAATCTCATAGTTTGTATAGATGCATCAGGTGTTCTATCAAGTTCATTTTACTGAAAAAATCTTTCCCAGAACTTTAGCCTGGGCCAATTTTTATGCTTATTGTGTAGCTGTCACCCTTGTGCCTCCTTTATGTTCTCTGCTATCACATTTTTTATGTACTTTTGGTTTATGTTTTTTAAAATAAATTCTTCTATTGTTGTTTTAGTGGGTAGCTTAATTAGATATTTGGGTTCCATCTGCTTTGTTTACCTGAGGTCTCTCTTATTTACTTTGTTCATAATACGATTGGCTTTATATTGATTTTATAGATGACATAACCGAGCCTCATAGAAGTTAAATAAGTTGTGTAAATACCTAAAACCAAAGCCTGCATGGTGGTACATACATGTAATCCCATCTACTCTGGAGGCCGAAGCTGTAGGATCACAAGCTTTAGGCTAACCTGGTAAACTTACTGAGAGCCTGTATCAAAGAAACTCCCCTAAAACCAAAAGCAGACTTCCAACAAATAAACAAATGAGCAAACAAACAAATGAACAAACAAAGTGGGGCATATCTCAGTGACAGAGAACTTGCCTATGTGTGAGGCTGTGGGTTTGATCCCTAGCACTGCAAATAAAGTAGAGGAAAAAAGAAAGGATAGAGAAAGACCTGCAGCTTTGATGTGGCAGAGCCCAGATTTTAGCTTGTCTGTCTGGCTGTACAACTGATGTTCTTGGTTAATATAGGGTGTGATTGAGAGTTTAGTCACCATCAATTTCCTTCATGTCCCTTTTCCTTCTTTACACTCACATGGCATCCCCAAGAGGTCTCTTATGTCCTTTTAGAGGCTGTCTCCCAAGCTTACAAATAGCAAGAAGTGTTTCTTAAAGTAACAATTTAAGAGCAGCTATAGTTTATGAAAGGTCC